>JADRCD010105503.1:0-11685 GCA_019843815.1 Montemys delectorum | reverse complement strand
TTATATAGCAACAGTTTAAACTTTACATTTCAAATTTTAATTGCATTTTTTTCATTTTCTGTGCATATATGTATGTGTGTGGATACACATGTCATAGCCCAAGGTACATATGTGGGGCTTGGAAAACACATCTCATTTCACTAAGTTGGTCCTAGGAATGAAATTCTGGTCATGAGGCTTGACAGCACCTAACAAACCCACTGAGCAACCTTGATTGTCCCAACATTTAAAGAAATTACACTATTCCGATCAACTTACAAAAGTATCACCATTGGAAACATTTTACAGTTTTGTCATTAGATGAATTTTAGTATGTAATGTTTTAAATATAATGCTTTACTGAAATATATAATTGTCTCTGTGGGAGCAGAGGGGATGTGTATTTGAAAGTCTGTTACAAGACTAGACTAGGAATGTCTAGACCTAAAACAATAAAGACAGATAGAATAAAAGAATATTTATACATCATATGTACAATATTTCTTTCATTCTTTAGGACCCGACACCTACCTGACATCATTATTTTGGCCCTTTGAGGCTATTACTAACAAAAATAGGGGCACGTGTGACATCAGACAGCCACTGGTAGCACATACAGTTGAGTACACTTGGCAAAGTCATGATTCATGTTCCAGATGGGCTGGAATGACACCGTGTGAAAGTTATGCTATGCTGCTCAGAACAGTGTACAGCTTGAAATTTACTCCTGGACTTTCCTATTCACACTTTTCCAATTGTAGTTGAGAGCGATTATCAGAAATTTTGGAAGGCTGTAAATAAGTACAAACTATTATTTTAGATTTAGGCACCCAATTAACTGTATTGCAAACAAGTCTACAAGTACCTTTGGGTAATGTGTAGCATGTAACACTGAATCATAGACATGCTATTATAAATAAATAACAATATCCAAAGATTTTAAGGACATAGCACTCAAAAATTCAAAACTTGAACATTACTGTAATAAGTTTTAACATTTTTCTATACATCTCTTCTGCTTGACATATATTTATAGACATATATATATATAATTATATATTTCTGTAGGAAAAAGGAGGACAATATCACTTGTTTTCTGTTTAAAAACAGGATAATAGATTATAGCAACCAATCAATAATTGGCCAATAACCAATTATGATTTTGATGTTATTGTAAACAATCCAATCTTTATTAGGATTTTATAATTTATACATGTGTACTTGTATTAAAAATTCCAATACCTCCTCATATTCTCTTAAACAAGTTCTCTTTGGTTTGTTAATAACACCCAACTGACTAGGTATTAGGTGTGATTTTACTGTCTCTTGAAATCAGTTGGTTTAGCATCACATTTTGTTGCTTTATCAATTTTTGGTTAGTGTCTCACAGCTGTCTTCTAGAATCCATTGTATTGTCTTCTGAAAGGCTCTACCAGCAGCTGACTGAGACAGATTCAAATTCTTACAGCCAATCATTAGACTGAAGTCATGGACCCCTATGGAAGAGTTTGGGGAACGACTGAAAGAGCTGAAAGGGGTGGAAATCCCATAAGAAGACCAACAGTATCAAGTAACCTGGACTCCTGGGAGCTCCCAGAGAATAAACTGCCCACCAAAGAGCATACATGGGTTGGTCTGTGGCCCGAAGTGCCTTGTGTAGCCTCAGTGGAAGAAGATGTGCCTAATCCTGTAGATAATCCCCCAAGATTGGGGATACAGAGGAAGTAAGGTTGGAGAGCAACCTCTCAGAGGCAAAGGATAGAGTGGATGAGATTAAGAACTCTGGGAGTGGGGACCAGGAAGAAAGTTGTACAAAACACAGAGTGGAATGCTCAGTCTTAAACGGGATGGGTTCATCAAATCCCTTCCCTCGTGGCTTAGGGAACCCTATAGATGAGGCAGAAAGATTGTAAGAGCCAAAAAAAAGTATGGAGGACACCAAAGAAACAAGGCCTTTGGAACACAGCAGGACTGGTACACATATGAACCCACAGAGGTTGTGGCTGCATACATAGGTCTAAGCCAGATGGATCCCAGGGCTGAGAGGGAGGAAAGTAGACACAAGCCCCTATCCCTAACCCAAAAGCTATTTCCAATTGACAACCACTCAGAAATGCATATAGCAGAGGATGGCCAAGTCTGTCATTAATGGAAGGAGAGGACCTTGGCCCTGTGAAGGTTCTACGCCCCAGTGTAGGGGAATGCCAGGGCCAGTAAGCAGGAGAGGGTGGGATGGTGAGCAGGGGGAGGGGGGAGGGAATAGGGGATTGTTTTAGTTTTTGTTCTTTTATTTCATTTTTTTTTCTTTTGGAGGAGAACCTGGGAAAGAAGATATTGTAAATAAAGAAAACATCTAATAATAATAATAATAAAAAGTTTCCTCTAATAAAGTTTCACTGGGTATACAAACCATTCTTAAGGCCAGGTCCCTGAATAGTAGAGAATGTCCAACACAAAATGAATTCAATGGCATTTTTGGAGGTTTATTGTTTCACAATGTTTAGTCTGGCGTTTTTGTTCTTTCTTACTCTACAGATCATTTGCTTATATAATATGGGTTCTGATTTTGTGATTTCAGTGCATCCCAAAATGGATGTCTCTGTGTCTATATATTTTTCTTATATTTTGAGGGTTTTTTTAATGTTTGCTTGGTTCATTGATTTCTGTTTGTTTGTTTTGTCCTATTCAAGTTTGTTATCTATCTTATCTGATTTTATTATTTTTTAGATGCCTATTTGTTCTCTAATAAGAGTGAACAAGAAAAGATGTGGATTTGGGTGGGTGGTAAAACTGAGACTAACTGTGTGGAGTTGGAGTGTAAAAACCATAATCAAAATATTTTGAGGAGTTGCTTAATACAGAAGATAGAAAGATGAGAGTTGGCGGGGACACTATAGGAAGCAGAACATCTTATATAAATATATGAAAATTACAAAGAATGGATTCAATAAAAGTTATTTTTAAATGGTAAGAAACTTCTTTCTTCTGTTTCCTATCTTTATCTTTCTCATTTTAACACAGCAGACTAAAAGATTCCACAGAAGTCTCACTTGGCAATAAATGTTCAGTCTCGAGAGACTTACCTTGGCAAGGACTGTTCACTGTGATTTTATTTTCCCTAAAATCTCTATTCATGAGCACCTCCTCTGCAAACATTACTTTTCTCAGCTTTGAAAGTCAGTTTGACTAGGGTGGAGCAATGACTCTATTCATGACCACTCTCTGTATAACAGGAATCTACACAATTTCTAGAGTGTGCTCTCCTAGGACAAGCTCTCATCTACCTTACTCCTACCAGCTAGATTTCAAACATACTAAAACAAAGTCATGCTTCCTCCCAAGGTGACCTCATACAGAACAAAATCAGGGCAGCTTGAAGTACTCACTGTCCTTTCTCAATAGTTTGGCCAAGGGCTTTGTGCATATATTATACGATTGCAGCTAAAGCTCAATATGTTGTATTTATATTTTAACATGGTCAGGTAGAATAATACCTTTAAAATGAAAATGATATTGTGTTGTTAACCAAGCTCTTTTGTTCTTTCCATATATTAATCCTCAAGTGTAGCAAAAGAATGAAATCTGGATTTGGAAATATTTAATAAGAGAGGAAGTAAGGGGTAGCAGAGATGAGGATTCATCAAAATGCAGAGTGTATTAAAAACATGAAAACAATTCTCTTGAGAGGCATTTAAAATATAATTTTTGTAAAGATGTTTAACTCCATCCTCCACTGATTTTAGAATTTGTCTGTATACATTATATGCATGCAGTGATGTCCATTATAACTTCCTATGTGCAACAGCTCTCTCATGTCCAAAAGAGTATTTCTCTGCAATGATCCACTATCTCCGGCTATTGCAATCTTTCCACCTTCTCTTCTGTGGTGACCTCTGAGCTTAGGGAAGAGTGAGTCTGATGCAAGTGTCACACTTTGAGCTGAGCCTTACTCATTCAGTTATTCTCTGCACATTGCCCATTTACAGATCCCGATAAACTACTGACTACTGCAAAAAAAATTCTTTGATAATACTGAGAGCTATATGGGTATAAAAATACATATTTAGGTGGTAGTTTAATACTGTGGTATGTTTTCTCCCAGAAACTCTAATATATAGCCAAGGGTTGATGGCTCAGTTTCAATACTAGCTGAAGAACCATAGTATTTAATTGCTGCTGGAGAAGGAAGAGTAAGTTTTCTCTTCCCTAGAGAAGCTACCTATGCTCCAGTAAGTGGGCCTACAACCATGAACATACTAGTCATACTATATGAACACCGTTCCTCTGAATAATTAAACAGCAAGAATTTTGATATTTGATCCTGAGTGAAGTAGGCATTTCAAAGGGATCTTTGTGATGGGGGCTACTTTGATGACTAAGCCATGCTAGCTGAGCAAGCAGACTTGTCAGCACCCATGCAAAGAAAAAAATATCATAAATGTAATTAAACATAGTTGTCACCATATATGGTGGACACCTGTTATCACAGCACTTGGAAGACTAAGACGGGAGGATCACAGCAAATTCAAGGTCAGACTAGCATATCTAGCCAGGTTCATGACTCTGCCAAATAGTTAATAAATATGGCCACTCGGATAATAGAATGGGATTGAATGGGAAGCCATAGTGATGGCGGAATGATTAAGAGCATCCATTGCTCTTGCTAAGAACCTGTGTCTAGTTCCTGATACCCAAATATGACTGGCAAACAGAACTCCAGTTCCAGAGAATTTAATGCCTTTAGACTTCTATGGGCACCAGACTGACACATGTTGAACATACATGCATGCTGTTAGGACAGTCATTTACATAAAGAAAATGAAAATAAGGAAAATATAAAGTTGGTAAGTAAACCAAATAAGTATCAGCCATATGCTTCCATAAATACATTGTTTATAACAAATTTGCCTTAAAATATTCTTGGAAGAATAATGAATATTATTAAATACAGCATTGAAATGTCTGATAATCTGTAATTCAAAATTAATGAATACTCAAAAATGATGGTATAAGCAAAAATTAATTTCAAGTTTATATAAACATGAAAAGTTCTCTTTAAAAGTTATAAAATATACAGGAAAGTATTACTAAAAGGTGAGACTGTCTTTCAGAAAATATAGAGGTTTGAGTTCCTAATCTTAAAAATAATCATTTTACTGCATTAAAATTGAAAATTTCTATTTGCTAATAGCAAAGAAGAAGAATCTTTCAAACTAGGAGAATTTTCTTACAACCAGTAACAGCATCCTGTAACAGCATTATAGTTTGGTTATTAATAGTATACAAAATTAACAGTCTTCACAAACCAATTAAAAATCAGTACTAAGGTAGTGATGAAGAACATACAAAGTCATTTCTACAACCAAATGCAGATTTTTTAAAAAAAAATGCAAAGATGTTTCTCTCATATTAACTGAGAGAAAAACAAATTATTTTAGAAATAAAATATCTTTTATAATCATTAAATAGTCAAATATAAAGATGTCTAAGAAGAGTAGTACAGATGATAATATGTGTAAATAGATCTTACTGGTGGGGTACTTATAATTACAAGGAAATATGGCCACTTTAGACAATAATTCTACATTATCTTGTAAAATATATCTTTGAGTCTATAATATTATACCATTACATACCTATAAAAAAAGAGACTCTAAGTTGCTCTGCATATGGTTCTTAGAGATTAAAGGTGTGATAAGAAAGTAATCTACAATACTCAATAGAAAAATTACAGTCTATTTGGTAACTCCAGACTAAGTACCCTTTTCCTTATGATTCAAGATAACATATAAAATCTAATTGTAGACATGCCATTGTTTAAACACAATTGTTGAAAACAGAATTTGAGAAATTAGCAAAAACCATGGAAATGGACTAAAGTGAAGAAAAGGCAAATTAACTGGCATATTAAAATAATTAGATAACTTTCACGTGGAAAGCTAACTAACCATAAGAATAAAGAACCGCATATGTGAATTCTTTCTTTTTTATAAATTTTTCATTGATTATTTTGTTTATTTACATTTCAAAGGTTATTCCTTTCCCTGTTTACCCTCCACAAAACTCCCTATCCCACCACGCTCCTCCTTGCTTCTATGAGGGTGCTCCCCACCCTCCCGCCCACTCCAGTCTCACCTACCCTAGCATTACCCTATGGTGGGGCATCAAGCCGTCACAGGACCAAGGGCCTCCCCTCTCATTGATGTGAGATAATGCCATCCTCTGCTACATATGCAGCTGGAGCCATGGATCTCTCCATGTGTACTCTTTGAGTGGTGTTTTAGTCCCTTAGAATTCTGGAGAGTCTAGTTGGTTGACATTGTTGTTTTGTAAGTTGTATCCTGGGTATTCTGAGATTTTGGGCTAATATCCACTTATCAGTGAGTGCATACCATGTGTGTTCTTTTGTGATTGGGTTACCTCACTCCGGATGAAATTTTCTAGTTCCATCCATTTGTCTGCAAATTTCATAAAGTCATTGTTTTTAATAGCTGAGTAGTACTATTGTGTAAGTGTACCATATTTTCTGTATCCATTCATCTGTTGAAGGACATCTGGGATCTTTCCAGCTTCTAGCTATTATAAATATGGCTGCTATGAACACAGTGGGGCATGTGTCCTTAGTATATGTTAGAGCATCGTTTGGGTATGCCCAGGAGTGTTATAGCTAGGTCCTCATGTAGTAATATTCCAATTTTCTGAGGAACCACCAGACTGATTTCCAGAGTGGTTGTTCCAGCTTGCAATCCCACCAAAAATGGAGGAACGTTCCTTTTTCTCCACATTCTTGACACATCTGTTTTCACCTGAGTTTTTGATCTTAGCCATTCTGACTGGTGTGAGATGGAATCTCACTCAGGGTTGTTTTGATTTGCATTTTCCTGATGACTAAGGATGTTGAACATTTCTTTAGGTACTTCTTGGCCATTCAAGATTCCTCAGTTGAGAATTTTTTGTATAGCTCTGTACCCCATTTTAAAAAAAGGGCTATTTAGTTCTCTGGAGGCTAACTTCTTGAGTTCTTTGTATATATTGGATATTAGCCTTTTTATCAGATGTAGAGTTGATAAAGATCTTTTCCTAATATGTAGATTGCTGCTTTGTCCTGATGACAGTGTGCTTTGCCTTACAGAAGCTTTTCAATTTTATGAGATCCCATTTGTCTATTGTTGATCTTAGAGACTTGGCCATTGATGTTCTGTTCAGGAAATTTTCCCCTGGTGAGCTGATGTGTTTGAGCTCTTTCCTAATTTCTCTTCTAATGGATTCAGTGTGTCTGGTTTTATGTGGAGATCCTTGATCCACTTAGACTTGAGCTTTGTATAAGGAGATAAGAATGGGTCAATTTGCACTCTTCTACATGCTGAACTCCACTTAAGCCAGCACCATTTGTTGAATATGCTATCTTTTTTCCACTGAATGGTTTTAGCCCCTTTGTCAAAGATCAAGTGACCATAGGTATGTGGGTTCATTTCTGGGTCTTCAATTCTATTCAATTGGTCTATCTGTCTGTCTCTGTACCAATACAATGTGATTTTTATCACTATTACTGTTTGGTAAAGCTTGAGGTCAGGTATGGTGGTTCCCCAAGATGTTCTCTTATTGTTGAGAACAGTTTTTGCTATCTTGAATTTTTTTTTGTTTTGTAGTTGTTCCAAATGAATTTGAGAATTTTTAAGAACTTTATTTTCAAAAAACTCTTTTTGTAGAAAATATAAGAAATTTTCACTGATTTGAATGAGAAATTTCTCTCCAAATAAAAGTGATTTTTTTTCTTAAGTTTGCTAAAAAAAAAGTGGGTGGGCAGGTGTGATGAAATATCAATGTGAATATTCTAATTAAAGGTTAGGCTGTCAAACAGAGCACACTACTGCATATGAAAAAGCAACATACAGAAAGAAGTGTTGTTTCTCATGTAAGTTGAGTGTCATTGTTAGGTGAGAGTTGTATGTCTTCCATTATATGAACAGAGGCTTGGTCACTAGGTAGATGCAGGAGTTAAACATTTTAAATGTAAAATTTATGGATACATGCTATTAAAATGTACACTAGACCCTAGTCTGTCTCTCTCTGTGTGTGTCTGTGTATCTGAGTCTCTGTCTGTCTGTCTCTCTTTCTGTGTGTGTGTGTGTGTGTGTGTGTGTGTGTGTGTGTGTCTGTTTGTGTCTGTGTTTGTCTGTCTGTCTGCATCTGTGTCTGTCTCCATCCCATAGTAATGCTTCCTTTTTTTAATTAGATATTTTTATTTATATATAAATTTCTCCTTTCCCAGTTTCCCCTCCAACAAACAAACAAACAAACAAACAAACAAAAACAACAAGAACAAACCCCTGTTGCCTCCCCCCTCCCCATGCCTGTCACCACACCCTCTCCCACTTATTGGCCCTGACATTCCCCTACACTGGGGCACAAAACCTTCACAAGGCCGAGGTCCTTTCCTCCTATTGATGATCGAATTTGCAATCCTCTACTATACACATGCTACTAGAACATTCAGTCCCACCATGTATAGTCTTTGGTTGGTGGTTGGGTCTCTGGGAGCTCTCAGGTTACTAGTTAGTTCATATTGTTGTTCGTCCTAAGGGGCTGCAAACCCTTCAGCTCTATAGATCCTTTCTCTAACTCCTCACTTCATTCCTTCTTAAAAGGGGCGACCAAATACGCACAGAAGGATTAACTATGGCACAGATTAACTATGGAACAGAGACTGAAGGAAGGACAAGCTAGCCTAAATATAGCTATCTCCTGAGAGGCTCTGACAATATCTGACTAATACAGATGTAGAGGCTCACAGCCATTCATTGAACTGAGTACACGGTCCCTAATGAAGGAGTAATGCTTTCTTAATCACCGGTATTTTTCACATGATCTGAGATTCTTTAAAGGGATCCAGTATTCTCCAAAAACCATTGTCTTAGTCAGGGTTCTGTAGAGTCACAGAATTTATGGTAGTCTCTATGTAGTAAAGGAATTTATTGATGACTTACAGTTTGTAGTCCAACTCCCAACAATTAACTCCCAATAACAGTCACGGCAGCAGCTGTGAATGGAAGTCCAAGGATCCAGCAATTGCTCAGTCCCACAAGGCAAGCAGGCAAAGCAGAGAGAGCCTTCCTTCTTCCAATGTCCTTATATAGGTCTCCAGCAAAAAGTGTGGCCCAGGTTAAAGGTGTGTGCCACCACACCTTTAACCCCAGATGACCTTGCTTGAATTCATAGACCTTCCAGTCTTAATCTTCTAGAATTCATAGCCACTATACCACCACACCCTTAATCCCAGATGACCTTGAACTCATAGAGCTTTCTATGTTAATCCTATGGGATTCGTAGCCACTATTCCTCAAGGTCTCCATGCCAAGATTCAGGTCAGAAACTTGTATCTCTCAGCCTCCAGATTAGGGCCACAGGTGAGCCTTCTAATTCTGGATTGTAGTTCATTTCAGACATAGTCAAGTTGACAACCAGGAATAACCACTACAATCGTTTTCTGTCTCTCTGAGTTAGTATTATTGGAGACAGTGGCTTGAAATCAGATATATCCTACTCTGTCTTCTCAGTGTTATCTCACAGAAATGACCTCAAAGGAAAGGAGACTAAAGGGGAATTATTTAGAGACAAACTTGGCCAGGGTGGAAGAAGATGCACCAAAAAGCAAAATATATGGGCTAAGCTTTGAAAGTGGCAGGAGAATCTATTCAGAAGCAATGAAAAGCAGAGGCCAAGGATGAAGATGTTAATATGCAAACTGTTTCCATAATTGAAATCAACAGGAGTTCAACTTATACAGTAAAGCAGTGTGAGAGACAAAAAAAGGAATGAGGGAGCTGAAAAGACAATAAGCAAAACCACAAGAGCCCAAAGACTGAGAAGGGTAGACTCATGCCTATGAAATCTAAGTATTCCTGATTGGAAACACTAGCTGAAGACCCCAGTAAACTAAAACCGAGAGACAAATGAAACAGAACAAAACAGAAAGAGCAGAGCAACAAGAAGGTAGAGTAAAAGTGTTTGACATTCTCTGCATCCAGGCTCTTGTTACAATTCAGGAAGAACTAAGGAGCAGTACTTTTTCAAATCTCAGCGATACATATGAACACAGGTACAAATTGGAAAGGAAATTCTGCCAATGGGAATATTTATAGTCTCCCTTTCTGAGCTGTAATTTCCTTTGTTGCTGTGAAATGAAGCCATGGTACATTTTTCAAAAACAGAAGATAATGAATTTTTCAGTAATTGTGACATTTTATAACTCCAGGAGGTTGCGTTAGTTCTAGATGGTATTAAAGCTCTTCTGGTATTATTTGCCAGGTTTGCTTTTTACCTGCTCCTCTAGGTGATGATGTAGTGGATAACAATCTCTACAGTAACTAAAAAGGAGAGCATTTGCATCAACTAAATGAAGTAACCAGCTTCAAAGTTATAAAGAGAGATCAGATCTTCTCAATCTGTGATAGATTTCTATTACATAAGACACTGTGAGTCAAGGAATATTTGTATAATGATTAGAAAATACCATTTTTCCTGACTGAGAATTTACAGCACACATGTTCTCTCATGTTTTACATTGTACACTAAAATAAACAAATGGAATATATTTTGATTTGTATGCTGCATAAAAAGTTAAAGAAGTAAAAGTTGCTGCAGTTCCTCCTGTTTCTGAATGCTAGGGTTTTTGGTTTTGAGGAGGTCTCACTATGGAGCCCAAGTTGATGTCCAACTCACATTTTTCTTGCCCCTATACCTTCCTTTATGGAATGTTGACACTCATCAACATTGGCTAAAAGTGTCTCTTATGTTGACACTCTTTCATTTACTGGTTCATAAACTTAATTGTGCTTTTTCTCTTATTTAATAGAAACTATTTGCTCTTAGAATGACAAATTCTCTTTCAAGTATTTTGACAACAAACATTAGGGTAAGGTTTATACTGTAGACTCGTAGCTGAGTTTGTTGTTCACCCTGACATTATCCTTTCCAAATACCAGGTTCAAATAATACGTGACTTAGAGAGAAAATAGTAAAGTATTTTGGTGAATATTTTTATTTTTACTAAATATTGTAAATACATATCTTAAAATTGTAGAATTTGTTGACCCTTAAGTTTAGTTTTTATCATGTTACCTCCCTAGGTTCTTTTGATATAAATGTAAGATCCAAAAGTGTTTCTGTCAAAAAAAAATTCCAAGTATATAAATTAATTTCAGGAAATAAATGTAGAACTTTATTTCTAAGAATAAGATAGTTTCTGAAACCTTTGATTTAATAAATATGGGATTTCTAGGGACTTGTTTTATCAGCAGAGGAAGCTTATATAGTATTATAAAAAGTGCAGAAATATGGTAAGCAACAAACAGAAAAGTAATTATGAAGAACGAGGTGCAGGGAATTTAAAGTAGTAGAAGTTATATCTCTTGTGCATTTAGACCTCGTGTAGGAGGAAATTTTATTAAATTGGATTTGATGGATAGGAGTGCATGGCTCTGCACAAAAAAATGTAAAAAAAAAAAAAGCTCTTATCTTTCATGTGAGTTGACTTCGTAACATCATACATCAAAATATGATTAAACAAAGCTTTATTGGTTACCCTATGAAATTAGAATTGGGGATCATTATGTCAAATAGCAGGTATTTAGTTTCTGGTCATGACTATAAAAAAAAGTGTGATCAAAGTAGTTTGTTGAGATGTGAAGAGTGCTATTATTTAAT
>JADRCD010105501.1:0-18684 GCA_019843815.1 Montemys delectorum | reverse complement strand
CACACACACACACACACACACACACACACACACACACACACATATGCACGCACACATATTCAATAATAAAATTTTAAAAACCAAAGAAACATCAATCTTGTTTCCACCTAACAGATTATTAGATAACTCAGAGGGTCTTCCTCTTCTGTTTGAAGGGTTGGGAGGTCTCTCATCTAACACAGTTTAGCACAGGCTCTCTATATAGCTAAGGATGAGTGGCTTTGAACTCTGGGACTACAGGAATGTGCTACCACCTCCACACAGTTTTGTTATTTGTGATCATACCACCTTTATAAGTTCCCCAAGGACAGAGGGCAGCTCTCAGTTCAGCTGTTCATATGGAGTCTCACACACTGATTCCTTCTTTGCTAACTGCATACTTTTGGCCTAGTTTTAAATTGAAAACTCTCTTTGTTTGCATATAAGTTGATTTAAGGTAGAAAGATTTTCTTTTAAATCTTTTAATTTTAATTTTAATCTGGCTACAGAATTATTAATATTCATTTTTTAAAGGTTCTTTTGTTTGTTCATTTGAATTAGGGAAATGTGCAGATTTTGAAAATGTGTGTCTTTTTCTTTTTTCTTTTCCTTTTTTTTTTTTTGACTTTCAATTGATTCTATTTTTCGAATCTCCTTGAATTTGATGAACTTTTCCACTGGGTGTGTCTTTTCTCAGGGCCTCCATGCCTTTATGCGTGAAATAGCATCAATAAATTCTCACTAGGAAGAATATTTAAGGATCGCTTCCTGATAACAAAACCCCTAAATTTACATTTCATGTTGAGATTCTAAGTTGTCTTGGCTCACCTGACTTCCTGAATGAAATCAGAGGAAAGAATGTGGGAATTCCCCAGCTTCATCCCCGTTTCTAAGTCCAGGAAGTGTTTTACTTTCTAGCATGTTGAAATCAATAGAAACTCAAAATAAATATTTTCTTACCAAAAGAATTTAATAAGCCGTTTACTTTCTGTATTAGGAGTCAGTACTGTACACAGAGGTCACTTAAAATGACATTTTATACATAATCCCAGCAACAGTTTGGATTACCAAAGTTTGGGAAATTTAAAGTTTGAAGTTTGGACATTTGTACTGAAATAAATGTAACTTCTTTAAAATATGTAAATGAAGAGCTGAGGACATAGTTCAGTGGCAGAGAACCTGCTTAATATGCAGGAGGCCCTACATTTGGTTTGATTGATTCCCAGCATCATCAAAATGTGTGTGTATGCTTTTACAAGTGTCTGTTTGTATGAATGTGTATGACTGTGTTTAGGAGAATCTATGTAAGTGTGTGTGTGTGTGTGTGTGTGTGTGTGTGTAAGATGTAAGTGTAAGAGAGTATGTCTCTGTGTGTGTGAGTGTAAGATGACTGCCTCTCTGTGAGTGTGAGTATAAGATGACTGTCTCTGTGAGTGTAAGTGTGAGTGTAAGTGATTGTCTCTCTGTGTGAGTATGTATGTGAGTGTAAGATGATTGTCTCTGTGTATGTGTGAGTGAGTGTAAAATGACTATCCCTCTGTGTGAGTGTGTGCGTGTATAAGATGAATGTGTCTATGTAAGAGTATGTATGTGTGAGTGGAAGGGAAATTTTAAATGTGGAAGAGAAACTTCCACATTTAAATACAGTCTTCACTGGCTCTCTGCAAGCCTTCCTTTCTCATTCACTGTGAGATCTCTCTTCATTCTCATTATTCTTTTTGCTTTTACCCTTTGTATAATTTAGACTTTTATTGGTATATATTAATTACACGAAGTGAGCTTCATTGTAACATGTCACACACACTTGCATGTATGTGACTGTTTACACATAATAAGCTTCATTGTAACACTTGTGTGTATGTGATCATTTACACATAGTGAACTTTGTTGTGACATGTCACACACACTTGTGTGTATGTGATCATCTGATTGCTCCCCCACCTCCCTCCCTCCCACCTTCAATTCCCCCTTCATTTTCTCATCTACTTACTTTCTTTACTGTCATGTCTTTTGCTTTAATCACTTCTGGATTACTTTTCAATGTGTGCAGGTACATGGCACAGTGCTTATGTGAAGGTCAGTGGACAACTTTGTGGAGTCTGTTCTGTCCTTCTACCATATGGGTCCTGGGGACCAAACTCAGGATGTAAAGATTAGTACAGGCTCTTTAGCTCCCTGAGCCATCTTCGTAGCTTCTTGTTTTATATGACCCAGTGGATTTCATTGTTTTTTGTTGTTTTGTTTTGTTTTTTCTTTTACATGAGCATATGTACATTACTAGTGACTACACCATTGAGAAAATTAAGGTCTCTTCCTCCTCCACTAACCATTAACTGTTTATGGATCCTGGAGAGGAAGGGATCTCATGAGTCTCAACTTCTCCCACGACAGGCTTGAGGGGTCCAATCTCATGTGGGTTTTGTGCAGGTAATCTCATCTGCTGTTCACACTTTTAATCCCAGCACTCAGGAGGCAGAGGGAGGCCTGTGAGGCTGAGTCCAGCTTGATCTACAGAGTGAGTTCCAGAACAGCCAGGGCTGCCTAGAAAGACATTGTCTCAAAACAAACAAAGAAAGGAGTGCACAGTCCTTTACAACCTCTTTGCCTTCTGAGCTGTGAACAGTGTAATGGAGATGCTCCACTTCCGGCTAAACCTTCAACAGCCATTTATTCTCAGCATTTTGATCAATTATGAGTCTTTGCTATTACTGGTACCCACTGTACAAAGGCACTTTCTCTGGCAGAGCTGACAGTGGCACCATTGTGTGGGGATAAACAGTAATTTATAGGCAATTTGATCAGCTTGTCATTTCCACTTAGCAAATCAACAATTGTAGGTTTCTCACTAGCACCTATTACTTCTCAAGTAATGGGCTTTTGATAAGATTAACAATACCGGACAGGAATTCTTCCCCTGTGCAGTAGACCTCAATTCCAGTGAGAAAGCATTGATAGACCCCCTAAGAGCCTTGCCCCTAATACAACAGCACACTCCCATTGTTCTTACTAGGTCCACACTACAGCCCAGGCCGGCCTTGAACTCATGACTCACTTGCCTCTCCCATGTATATGTCATTGGTGTACTACTGGCATGGTCAGGGAAGTTAAATCCAGATGTTTTAGAAGCCAAAAAGGTAGGAGTTATGTAAACTAATTTAGATGCAAAGTTCACTAGTGCTGACTGTCAGAGGCTAGAGTTGGCTTCAGCTCAGAGTGCAGTCTACAGCATAGAACAGTGCAAGGCAGGAGGGTTGTCAGTTCTTTCCTTCCTCTGTGTAGGTCATGGGGATTCAGCTCAGGTTCTCAGGCTTCACAGTAGGTGCTTAACTCATTGCTCTTTAAAACTAAGCCGAAAATAAGATTCAACCTTAATAGCTCATCTCTTAAGAGTGAGTGCCAGATTATAAAGTAGTCAATTTTCCCAAGTATTTTAGCAGCATATTCAAATTGGGTCAATATAAGTCCAGACAAAACAAGACCTAAATGGTTCCAAACTAATTTAAGAGGGTGGGCTTGGAGGACCAAGAGCACTGGCTGCTCTTCCCCAGGATCATAGTTCAGTCTCTAGCACCCACATAGTGCCTCATGGCCATCTGTAACTCCAGTCCCAGGAGATCTGATGCCCTCTTCCAGCCCCCCAAAACACAAGAGATGCACATGGTATACAAATATTAATGCAGGCAAAATATTCATACACATGTAAAAAATCTTTTTTAAGTTTTATTGCATTATGATGAGAAAAGATACATAATTTCAGTTTATCTGAATTTGTTAACACTTAAAAACATAATTTAAGTAAATAGAAGTACATCACATTCTTGTTTCCCTTTTGTACCCCAGCTCCTCCAGAGACACCCCCCCTTCAATATCTGCAATATCTTTTGGTTTTTTTATTTTGTTATATTCTTAAAAATTTGTACAATATTGTAACAATAAAAGTGAGTATTATAAAAGTTGTTTGATATAAAAAACAATTCAACAGTCTTATGTAGATGCTTGTTTACAGCAATACTGAAAATACATACATTTTTCTCAATATAAATTTTAAATAACTCCAAACATATTTGCTGTATATTTTAAAATAATACATCACTACTAGTTTTTTTTAAATGAATATAAACAGATGAAGTCTTTTTGTTTGTTTGTTTGTTTGTTTTGTATTTAGTAGAGTTTAAAATCTTGGCTCTTACTGTGGTACAAGCCCAAAATAAGAACAATTTTTAGACATTGGAGTTCATTGTAATAAGGCTGTACTTCAATGACCCTCATATCACCAAGGGATTTTACTTCCATAGTAGCTAAGCTGAGAGTTGACAGTTCTGCTGTGCCAAGGAGTGAATTGTAGGCACAATTTTTGGATACAGATTTCTTGCTATGGTCAAAGTTATTTGACTGGAGTGATTGTCTTAATTCTCAGCCCACAGAGAACAGGTTACATTCATTTAAGAAATGGTGTAGGGCCGGGTGGTGGTGGCGCACACGTTTAATCCCAGCACTTGGGAGGCAGAGGCAGGTGGATTTCTGAGTTCGAGGCCAGCCTGATCTACAGAGTGAGTTCCAGGACAGCCAGGCTACACAAAGAAACCTTGTCTCGAAAAACCAAAAAAAAAAAAAAAAAAAAAAAAAAAAACACGGTGTATGTATTAAGATGGTCTATCCATGAAGTCATTCACCAACTGTTTCAGTGAACAATGATTCTGCTTGAAGCGTGGCACAGACATTAGGTGAGAGTAAGAATCTGGTTCATTGGCTGTGATTTTTTTTTTTCAGTTTTTAAAGATCTTTATTTTTATTTTTTTATTTTTTTTAATTAGATATTTTCTTTATTTACATGTAAATTTTCCCTTTCCCAGGTTCCCCTCCAAAAAACAAACAAACAAACAAAAACAACAAGAACAAACCCCTTTTGCCTCCCCCCTCCCCATGCCTGCCACCCCACCCTCTCCCACTTATTGGCCCTGGCATTTCCCTACACTGGGGCACAAAACCTTCACCAGGCCGAGGTCCTTTCCTCCTATTGATGATCGAATTTGCAATCCTCTACTATACACATGCTGCCAGAACATTCAGTCCCACCCTGTATAGTCCTTGATTGGTGTGCATTCTCTGATAAGTGGTTATTAGCCCAGAAGTTTGGAATACAGGAAGAACGACCCATAAACCACAAGAAACTTAAGAAGAAGGAAGACCAAAAGGTGGACATTTCATTCCTTCTTAAAAAGGGTAATCAAACACCCACAGAAGGAGTGGCAGAGATTAACTATGGAGCAGAGACTGAAGGAAGGACAAGCATATAGCTATCTCCTGAGAGGCTGTGATTGTTTTGAAAAGCATTCATCTTAGAGAAAGAGTAACTTAAAAAGTCCTTCAAAATTGATACAATAGTTACAAACATCAAGCAAAGCATTCAGTCTTACTCTTTGTTGTTCTATTACAAGCCACCTCCCAAGTTAATTGTCTATATTTCTTTTGGCTCTATAAATACTTTTGAAATATGTAAGCTGTTCTGAAAACCATAATATAGTGTAAAAACATCAAATAAACAATTCTATTAATAGACAGGCTGAGATAGGAGAAGCATGATTTCAAGGCCATTAAGTGGTACACAGCAAGACACTGTCACGTACAAACGTGTATATAAATTGTACAATATTGGACCTATTTCTCCAATTACCAAATTAGAGAGACCACAGGATGATAGCCAACAAATTTCTAATTCCTCATACTTTTGAATTTCAATCAATTAGAATATGTTGGTAATATTAATTTTCATATTAAGACATTAAGAAAAAGTAATTGTCACTTCCTGTTGTTTTTGTTGTTAGATGTGGAATTAGGTTTGTGTGGGTTTGTTGTAAGATTACTTTCTTGCTTTTTCTAGGGTATAGTTTTGCTCTTTATGTTGGTGTTTTCTATCTATTATCCTTTGTAGGGCTGGATTTGTGGAAAGATATTGTGTAAATTTGTTTTTGTTATGGAACATCTTGGTTTCTCCATCTATGGTAATTGAGAATTTTGCTGGGTATAGTAGCCTGGGCTGGCATTTGTGTTCTCTTAGGGTCTGTATGACGTCTGCCCAGGATCTTCTAGCTTTCATAGTCTCTGGTGAGAAGTCTAGTGTAATTCTGATAGGCCTGCCTTTATATGTTACTTGACCTTTTTCCCTTATTGCTTTTAAAATTCTTTGTTTAGTGCATTTGGTGTTTTATTATGTGATGGGAGGAATTTCTTTTCTGGTCCAGTCTATTTGGAGTTCTGTAGGCTTCTTGTATGTTCATGGGCATCTCTTTCTTTAGGTTGGGGAAGTTTTCTTCTATAATTTTGTTGAAGATATTTACGGGCCCATTACATTGGGAGTCTTCACTTTCTTCTATACCTATTATCCTTAGGTTTGGTCTTCTCATTGAGTCCTGGATTTCCTGGATATTTTGGGTTAGGAGCTTTTTGCTTTTTGCATTTTCTTTGACTGTTGTGTCAATGTTTTCTATGGTATCTTCTGCCCCTGAGATTCTCTCTACTATCTCTTGTATTCTGTTAGTGATGCTTGCATCTATGACTCCTGATCTCTTTCCTAGGTTTTCTAACTCCAAGGTTGTCTCCTTTTGTGATTTCTTTATTGTTTCTATTTCCATTTTTAGATCCTGGATGGTTTTGTTCACTTCCTTCACCTGTTTGATTATGCTTTCCTATAATTCTTTAAGGAATTTTTGTGTTTCCTCTTTAAGGGCATCTAGCTGTTTACCTGTGTTCTCCTGTATTTCTTTGAGGGCGTTATTTATGTCTTTATCAAAATTCTTTATCATCATCATGAGAAGTGATTTTAGATCTGGATCTTGCTTTTCGAGTGTGATGATATGTCCAGGACTTGCTACGGTGGGAGAATTGGGTTCTGATGATGCCAAGTAACCTTGATTTCTGTTGCTTATTTTCTTCTACTTGGCTATCTGCTCCTACCATCTGGTTATCTCTAGTGCTATCTGCCCTGTCTAAATCTGAATGGGATCTGTCCTACCTGTGATCCTGGTTGTGGCAGAACTCCTCAGGTCAAGCTGTCTCTCTCTGCTTAGGCACAGGCCCAGACAGACTGGAAGGAACCTGTGCCACTGGACTGGCTGAGTTCCTGCGTGCCTGGGTCCCCCTGGTCCCTGTTACCCCTGGTGCTGACATGTGTTGTGTCCTCCTCACCTCTGATCCTATGATTCTGCATGTGTTAGAGTGCCCAGGAGTGGAGCTTCCTCTGGGTGTTGTGGGACTGGCTGTCTAACTTTAGGAATATTTTAATTGGTTGATCAATTACCAAATAAATTAGGGTATCTCACACAGCATAGAACACGTGACTTGAAAAATAATCATGCAGCATTGAAACTCTGTTAACCATTGTTATATAGAATCATTGTTTTATAGAATCTGTGCCTAAGAATAAATCTTAGCCGTTGGATGGAACAATTCAAGGCTATAGATGCCCTAGGTCACACTGTTTTTGATATGAACTTAGAATAGCTGTAATTCTTTCTGGCACATTTCAAAGAGCGCTCACTGCTAAGATAAGCATACGGCCAATACAGTGCCAATTACCTGTCACCCCAGTGCTCAGACACTCGGAGTAGGGACCTTCCCAGTTTGAGTCTAGCTTAAGCACATGCAGTTGAGATCCTGCTGCTGTCTTGGGAAGGAGATTGGGGTGAGGGACAGAGAAAGGGTCAAATAGGATCATTATCATTCTTGATCCTAGCCAAATCTCTAAGGAAAGGTCTTAATTCAGAAGCAGAGGGACCTTTCAAAAGTTACATAACCAACATAACTAGTTTCTGGATGCTATCTGCTAACGATTTGTTGAGTAAGATTGTTCAGTATCTATGGCCACATTTAGTGACACTCTCATCCTAAAACCAGTGAGCGAGAGAGAGATGATATACAACACACAGTAAATGTTCTGGAATTTCTGTTCCCATAAACCTCTAAGGTGACTGGTAAATGTTTACAGAGCTCCCTCTGTTTGTCATTTGCTGGAACTGGGGATATTCTTAAGTCATTGTAAGCAGGACTGAAATAAAATATGTCACATAAAGTATTATAATCTGCCACTTCAGAAATGATATGCTACTGAAAGGGCCTGTAAGCCACTGGAGAAAGAACTAAATTAATAAGTGAATAAGTAAATAGGTAAATACAACTATAAAGGGTGAGTTACTGTTCAGTTCTCAGAGAAAGTGAAGCCCGGCCTCTTTCCCTAAATGCCTGAATCCTTCTGTTTCCATGATCTGGGTCTGTAGTTTACCCAGGGGATAGCCCTACTAAGATGACAGTTCTTTGTTCTCTAGCTAACTCATCCAAGGGAGAACTAAACAACGTGGAGTTCTCCAGATCAAATTAAAGTTCATAGCCAAAGGCCATTTCGCTATCTTATCACAGAAGAACCTGCCTGGAGATTGCTGGGAACAGAGCTGAGAAGAGTAGAAAATAGTTCACACAGTTACCCACGGGTCTTTTTTTAACATCTAATCTTAGATTAGATGTTAAAGAACAGTTAGAGAATGGTTAAACCAAGTAAGGCTTAAGTCTTAACTCAAAGTCCATATAGATCTGGATAGGGACCCAGTGGATCACTGTAGGTCAGTTTGTTTCCCATCTATGGCTCCTTGTCCTTGACTGGGAGTGGGGAGAGAAGGAAAAGAACTTCTACTTGTTCACCATTGGGATCTTGCCTTGCCTACACCAGTTCATTTTCAAAAAGAGAAAATGATTCAATGAAATCCTCATCAAAATTTCAGCATAATTCCTCACAGGCCTTGAAAAGACAATTTACAGCTTGATATGAAAGCATGTGCATACATGTATGTGCACACGGGTGTGTGTGTGAGCACAGAACATACTCTAGCTAAAACAATGCTAAATAATAAAAGGACTGTTGGGGGTGTCAGCATCCCTGATTTCAAGTTGTGGTAATAAGCTATAGTAATAAAAATGCCATGTTATTTGCACAAAACCAGACACACTTATCAATGCAATTGATAAGATCCATACATAAATACACACATCTATGGACATCTGATTTTTTTTATAAAGATGTCAGAAATACACACTGGGAAAAAAATACAGCATCTTTAACACATGGTGCAGGTCTAACCGGATGTTGGCATGTAGAAGAACCCAAACAGATGTATACTATCATCCAGCGCAAAACTCAACTCCAAATGGATCGAGGACCTCAACACAAGGCAAGATACACTGAACCTGATAGAACAGAACATGTCGAAGAGCCTTGAACTCATTGGCATAGGAAAAGACTTTCTACACAGAACACAGCACAGGAGCTAAGATCAAAAATTAATAAATGGGACCTCATGTCGCGGAGATGTTTCTGCATAGCAAAGTATACCATCAGTAGGACAAAGCAGCAGCCTACAGAATGTTCCTACTAGTGTGGCCCTTTAAGCCCCACGTAAAGTATCAACTGCTTTCCCAATCCAAAGTTCTGAAGCTCACAATCATCCAAACAAAAGCATAGTCAGGCCTATCACAACAATACCCGAGTCCCTGGTACCAACTCCTGTCTTAGGGTTTTATTGCTGAGAAGAGGTGCCATAGTTCAGAGGTTTAGTCCATTACTGTCATGGCAGGAAGCATGGGAGCACACAGGTAGATATGGTGCTGGAGGAGTTGAGAGTTCTACATCTGGATCAGCAGAAAGATCCAGAGAGACCTTATATCTCTATCCCTAGACACACTTCCTCCAATGAGGCCAAACCTACTACAAAAAGGAGACACTTCTTTATAGTGCCACTCCCTTTGAGCTATTTTTTGTTCCAACCACCACAGAAGACAATCTAAATGAGATTGCCAGATAATGGGAGAGACAGTCCCAACCTGCCATCTCTTGTCATCAAATAAAGTTTCAAGTACTAGGATTGGGTTACACCTAGTTGAGTTGTGGGCCGAAGGAGTCCCATGGAAATGCTCAAACAACCCATTGGTGAGACTGTATAGGTTGCTCTTTACAAACTGAAAATAAAACCCCATTGCTGAAGACACAAACATGCAACTCACGAAAGATGGAGATACTGAGGTAGTGCCTACATAGAGCCTTCAGGCTTATGTGCCCATGTCTTTTGGTATGGGAATGTACCCGGCAGCTCTGAAAAGAGAAATGTAAATGTCAAGCCACAAACCTTTGATGTTCAGTGATATCCTGCTTGCAAGATATGTTAAATGATGATGTTACACAGGTTGTGGGAGCAACCACCCAATAACTAATTGAACTTAGGCCTATGTAGTGGCTATTCCTGGTTGTCAACTTGACTACATCTGAAATGAATTACAATCCAGAATTAGAAGGCTCACCTGTGGCCCTAATCCAGAGGCTGAGAGATACAAGTTTCTGACCTGAATCTTGGCATAGAGACCTTGAGGAATAGTGGCTACGAATCCCATAGGATTAACATAGAAAGCTCTATGAGTTCAAGGTCATCTGGGGTTAAAGGTGTGGTGGCACACACCTTTAACCTGGGCCACACTTTTTGCTGGAGACCTATATAAGGACATTGGAAGAAGGAAGGCTCTCTCTGCTTCACCTGCTTGCCTTGTGGGACTGAGCAATTGCTGGATCCTTGGACTTCCATTCATAGCTGCTGCCGCGACTGTTGTTGGGAGTTGATTGTTGGGAGTTGGACTACAAACTGTAAGTCATCAATAAATCCCTTTACTACATAGAGACTAAGTTCTGTGACTCTAGAAAACCCTAACTAAGACAGCCTACTCTACAAGTTGGACCCCAAAATCAACACTGGTTGAGTGACAAAGAATCCAAGACTACACAGGACCTAGGGTACAACCAAATAAAACATAAAGATAAAATGACTCCCAATGACATTCTGTTATACTCCTAGGTCAGGGCCTCGCTCAGCCATCATCAGAGAAGCTTCCTCCTGCAGCAGATGGGAGCAAATATTGGAGCCAGTATTATGGAGACAGTGAGAGATTTTGGAACACTCAGGCCTGAAGGGGATGTCTCCATCAACTCCCTCCCCTCAGAACTCAGGGGACCCAGCAAAAGATGAGGCAGAAATAGTTTAAGGGCCAGAGAGGATAGAAGATACTAAGAAAACAAGGCCCTCTAAATCAACATAATCAAAGCTCCTATGAACTCAGAGACTTAGGCAGCAAGCCCAGGACCTGCATGGGTCTGCACCAGGTCCTCTATATGTAATATGGCTTTCATTTAGTGTTTTTATGGAACTCTTGATTATACAAGTGAGTGGGTCTCTCAGTCTTGTGCTTTCTCTTGGGCTCTTTTCCTTCTGTTGGTTTGCCTTGTTCAATTTCAATGTGATAATTTTTGTTTTATTTTATGCTTTATTTTGTTAGATTTTTTAAAAAAATAAATGAATGAATGAATGAATGAGTGAGTGACTACAAACCTTAACAGCTGAACTGTCACTTATACCTGCTGAGAGAGAGAAAATCCATTTTCTCCAATAAAAAAGACACTGGGTATGTCAACCACTCTAGGACAGGCCTCATGTTCAAGAGTAGTTGACCAACATATAATTGGAATGGGCAGCTTGTTTATATGCTTTTATTTGATTACAGTTTGGTGGGGTTTTTTTTGTTTGTTTTTATCTTTTTGAGTGTGTTTTTAGTTTGTTTTCCTGCTTTTGTGTGTGGGGGGCATTATTGTTGTGTTGGATTTTTGTTTGTTTTTGAGAAAGAATTTAAAATTTAGGTTGGGTGGGTAAAGAGGTGATCTGAAAAGATTTGGAGGAGGGGAAAGAATATGATCAAAGTATATTTTAATTTTAAATAATAATAAAAATATAATAATAAAGACATTCATAAATGCAAAAGCAGAGATGAGGCAGGAGCCTGCTAGTCTCTCTGTTTTGTTTTGAGGTTTTTTTTGACTATTTTTTTTTTTTTGACTCATTCGGATTTACTTTCAATTCAATGAAACTGTTGACAGATTCACTTTCAGGAAAGATGAGGAACTACGGGGAGAGACTTCTCCAATTGTTCAGCTCTGCCAGGCAAGTCCAACAGAGTGCACTTAATCACAACCAAATCCAGAGCTCCCAAACACAAGAAGCCCAGCCAACGTCAGCGAAACTCACCACAACTGGGCAAACAGCCTTCGCATGGCCAGTCCAAACCACCGAACCACACAAATCAAGGCTAAAAATGCGAAGTGTCTAAGGTATGAAGAAGTTTACTGCACTTACTGGGTATGTTTGCCAAGGCTACTCCCAGAGCCTGTTTTACATGGCTCCTGAGAACAAAGATAAACAGCTTTCACCTTGAATGTCTTGGGGACAGATGAATTTGAGAAAGTCCCGCTTCTGGGAAAACAAACGTATAGTGCAGGGAGAGCATATAAAAGCATGTACACATATTTTCCATGGGTTGCCCACAGGTTGTCTGGCTAGCACATTTGCATTCACCAGTGACATCTCCTCTTACACACTCATTCCTGTCAGAGTGCTTATTCCAGAAAGGCTCTCACATTTCCCGTGGCTCCAAAGAGATCACTTTTACCACCACCTCAGTTGGCCCAGCCAGACTGTCTGTTCAGGGCCTCTCAGCCCACTGAAGATCTGTGGAACTTGGAAACATTTAATCCCATGGGAATCTGGGATGCCTTTCCAGTGGCCTTTTGAGACCCAGGACCAGAATCTCCAAGGGGAAGAAGAGGAGATGAAGCTGGATGTCCAGACATGGTAAGGACCTCTCAGGGATAGACAGGGAGAGCCAGGAAGCCTCCATCACCACTCAAGACATCTCAAACTTATAAACTATTTTCGTCATTTATCTTAAAGCTGAAATTTTAAATGAGGAAGAGGTAAAATGGTTTGATCAGAGGCATGTGCTAAAAACAGGAATGAGAATGAGGAAAGTTTCCATGAAAAGCATGAAACCTTTGAACTGATGCTGGACTCTCAACACTCACTGACTGATAAATGGCTGGCTGAAAAGAGCCGTGGCCGGCTACCAGTGTCCCAGTAAGATTGTGCCTCAGTAGCATCCATAATCGGAGGCGGTAATAAAAAGTGCAGGGACTCAGTGGAGTCTTAGGCCACCTGCTAAAGAGGAGACGGTGGTGCCCTACACCCAGTTACTCACCCACCCTCCTCAATGCAAAAGAAGAGAGAAAAACTCTAAGAGAGACCAGGGCCATCAAGGCCTGGCCCTGTTCTTCTGTCCACACTGGCTCAAAAGTCCTGGTCACTCTCTGCAACCTGGGAAAGGGGATCATTGTATGCAGAAAAATGTACCCTCCTCTTCTTAGTTAACTACATCTAATAAAGATTGGTTGGCCATGTCAGCACATGCTGGCCCAGGTCATTAGTTCTTCTTAGGTTTAAAGGCAAAGAGTGGGTGGGAAAAAGAAATGAGCCCATGAGACATGTGGACCACAACCTCGTGAGGTTGAGGTCAGAACCACTTACACAGAAGGACTTGTGCTGCCCTTTGGTGGCATGAGATAAAAGTGTCTTGTCACAGTTGTTATTATCATTACTTGTGCTGTTATTGTTTTTGTTTGTTGTTGTTTGAGACAGGGCCTCTCTATTATGTAGCTCTGGCTGGTCCTGGAGGAACTTGCTATGTAGACCATGCTGGCCTCGAATTCACAGAGATCCATCTGCCACTCCCTCAGGAGTGCTGGGATTGAAGGCATGAACCACCACACTTCACTCATCATGATTTTAATATGGCCCCTCAGTAAGCTCTGCTCCATCCCTTCACCATCTTACTAAGAGGTACAGGCATCCATCACACTAGGCCAAACCTAGGAGTCATTCTTGAATCTGCTCCCCAACCTCCCCACAGCAACATGCTTGACATTTCCATTTATGGATATCATCTTTTCTCTTGTGCTCTAAGGCCACCTTTGTGGTCCCCAAACATTATTTCCTCTCAAAGTTTTCCTTTCCTTCCTTGCTTGCCAGCATCCTCACCCAATGTACACACAGACTCAAAGAACATGACAAAAAGGACATCCACTCTAGTGGCCCTCATTGCCAAGCTGGCTGCCTATCTCATCCCACCTATCTGCTGCACATCAGTCTCCACTCAGGGGACCAAGCTGTCATCTTCCACCTTGCCAGTGGACTGCTGCCATGATCGTCTCATTTTACTTCAGGTCTCTAATCTGAAGTTTCATTTCCATGGAATGGGCTTGTGTAAATTAGTCTCCATGTAGGCAGAACAAGTACCAGGTAGCCACTCTATTATACTGTTGGGAACAAGCAAAAGAAACTTAGAGTACTACCATTTCCTTTTCAGACTCCATCTAATCATAGGGAGAAACTAAATTCAGGGTCCCAGGCCCCAGGGAGCTGGGGACTTCCCTTCAGCTGAGCAGCTGCTGTGTAAACAGTTGTCTAGTTTGCCCATCTCAAGGACAACTTCTCCTCTATCTTGCTGACAGAGTCAAACAAGTTTATGTTCCCAGGCCTAGGAATGAACAATTATCCCATTTCTCCAAAGATTTTCTTAATTGTCTGTTAAAAGGTAAAGAATATAGAAATTGCTGTTACCCAAATCAAGGTGCATAAGTTATAAAAATATATAACCAATTTAACTACCTGCTATGCCCTAATTAACTACATGCAGGTGACCTGCTCCTTTGTCCCCTTATCACTCTGAGCTCTAGAACTAATGTCTAGGAGAATGAGTAAATGACCTGCCCTGGATTTGGCCCAGTTTCCAACTCCCTGGCTTAACCCAAAATGTCAAAATACAAACAGATAACACTGCAGCTAGCCCCAGCTACCCCTTCACTTTGTGTTCCCATCCTTTAAAAATGTTTAAAAACTGGCTGCCGCTCTGAGCATTCAGAAAATAAAGTTTTCATTTTTAAGCTGTATCTGAAGTGAGCTTCTCGACTTCCACCCCAAAGCCAACAATACGACGATTTCTTCTTTTGAGCATTACTACAAGCTATAAATTCTGGTGTTTATGCTCTCCTTCTCTTTCCACAGATGTATGTTGCATAAGGACATTGATTAAGTCTCTGGTACCTGTTAGGATTCTGTCTAAGCTCTGCCCCACAGTTACCTAACAACAGCCAGGTATGCCTGACTCATTATAAAAGGGACTGCTTACCCACTCCTCACTCTCTTGCTCCTCTCTTGCTCCTCTCTTGCTCCTCTCTTGCTCCTCTCTTGCTCTCTTGCTTTCTCTTGCTCTTGCTTTCCCTCCCCACTCCCTTCCCCACTTCATTGCTCATAGACAGCTTTTACTTCTCTACTCTTTCTCTCTCTCTCTCTCTCTCTCTCTCTCTCTCTCTCTCTCTCTGACTCTGTTATCCTCTTAAATCCCCTCCCATGACCTGGATAAACTCTATTCTATACTATACCCTCTTGTGACTGGTCTTTCAGGAGGAAAGGATGTCTCAGCATAGGCTCACTGAGGCACCTTCTACCTGACTATACCTCCATAGAACATATCCTCCTTCTCTTTATCATTTTATAAACACAGTAGTGCCTATCTATACAAGGTTGATTCTTAGAAAGAATTCAGAAGGCATTTCAGGGATTGTGTATATAGCCCAGTTGGTAGAGTGCTTGACTAGCATGCACTAGGGTTCAATACTCAGTACCCTGGGTAGTGGTGCATACACGCTGATTCCAGAACTTAGGAAGTTAGCGGCAGGAGGCTCAGGAGTTCAAGGTTGCCTTCAGCTACACAGTGAGTTTCAGACTCCCCTGAGATACTTGGGACCTTAGGTGTTTTGAATGAATACAATGAATAGCTAGACAAAAATCATTTATTATTCTATTAGAAAGGAAATGTAGCTACTCCAATATGAAAATGAATCAGGAGGTACAAAGTTGACATTCTAATTTCAAGTAGCAGCAAGAGCCTTCTGTGAAGCTGGAGTGTTTCTGCAGCATGGAGCACATGAGGTGAGCATGGCTAGGCAGAAGGGTGTTGCCCTTCCTCGTGATGGAACACACTTCGCAGGAGTACGGAGAGTAGTAAACACAATAAGCAAACAAATTATGAGACTAAAACAAAGACATGCTAAGATCAGAAACAAACAACGATATGCAAATAATGTGCATAAGCCAAGATCACGACTGGAAATGTCACAGGACACAAGTACATGCAGCGTTTTTCTTGGACCTGCCATGCAAACATTTTTTAGAAAAACTGAAAGCCAAGAAATGCTCTGGAGTTTTTATATGGCAGGCAGGAATTTTGCTTTTTTGATGAGTACAAACTCGGTGCAGAGAAAGGCCATCTTTCAAAACCGATTTCATGAAATTATTCGTTCTATTTTATATGTTCAATGTGAATTAAATAGCTTCATTTTTTTTTTCACTTATCAATTTCAAGAGGTACATCCACAGCACCTGTGAACTTGGAGTGAAAAGTGAACACAAGAATAAGAAAGTAAAGACGGTCAATAAAAACACCTGACGGGCAAGGTCGGTCTTTTAGAAACATCAGCTTCAGTTGGTTCACTCTTTCTTGTAGATGTTCCGATGGGCTGCCTTGGCGAGCCAGCTTTCTGGAACTACAGGAAGCGGAGCCTGGCTCCAGGTCATGTAAAAGCAGCTTGACACTTCCAGGGTGCAGGAAGCACAGATCACAGGAAGCTCCTCCAGGTACTGTGATCATAGTCATGGCACCTGTCTCTGGATCTGGGTCAATTCAGAGCTTGCAAGGCTAAATGTCACTGGGCAAGAGAGCAGCTCGTTCCTCCTCTGTGCTGAGGATGTTCTGAGCTTTAGATCTACAGTGCAGAAAAAAAAAAAAAAAAAAAGTACTGTAAAAGAAATAAACACAGTGGGTGGTGGCGGCTATGTACACATGTTTAATCCCTGGCAGATTCTGAGTTCAAGGCCAGCGTTCAGGGCTTGCCTGGTCTACATTGTGTGTTCCAGGACAACCAAGGCTACACAGAAAAACCCTGTTTGAACTCCCAGTTCCACCCCAAAGGAAAACTAAACACTGTACCTACATCTAAACTCAAATACTTCCTTGGACCTGTCTGGCAAATAATGAGGCTTAGGGTGCTCTGAAATCTAATAGCAAGCAGGATGGAAAATAGAACTTCTTCTCTATTCTCATGAACTGATTTCTTTTGAGAAGAAAAAAGTCCAGCAGTTGACCATACATACCTTCTTCTTGTCATTGAGTCCTCCCAGAGGTAAAATAAGGCCATCGAGACACCCTTCAATGCAATGAAACACACTGTCAAAGCAAGCCCTCCAAGGCGCATGTCTCCAAAATGGAAGCAAATGGAAGAAACCCCACACATCCCGGGTTACTCACACTTAGCAGAGTCCATAAGCCTTGTAGAGCTGCTGCCCACTCAAAACCAATTTTCTCACACAGAAATCCTCCCAGGATAGGTCCCATGAAAGCACTAACACGGGGAGAAGAATGTGTGACTAGTTAACAGTGCAAAAATGACCCAGAACACTTGGGTTAGAGATGTGGCTCAGCAGTTAAGAACACTAACTGTTCTTCCAGAGGTCCTGAGTTCAATTCCCAGCAACCACATGGTGGATCACAAGCATCTACAATGTGATCTGCTGCCCTCTTCTGGTGTAGAAAACAGCTACAGTGTATTCACATACATATATGCATACATAGTTCTTTAATAAAAAAATAGATGCGGGGCTGGAGAGATGGCTCAGCGGTTAATGACTGCTCTTCCAAAGCTCCTGAGTTCAAGTCTCTCTGCTTCGCCTGCTTGCCTTGTGGGACTGAGCAACTGCTGGATCCTTGGACTTCTACTCACAGCTGCTGTCGACTGTTGTTGGGAGTTGATTGTTGGGAGTTGGACTACAGACTGTAAGTCATCAATAAATTCCTATACTACATAGAGACTACGGAATGAGTTCTGGCACTCTTCTTCTGGAGTTACAGTGTACTTACACATAATAAATAAATAAATCTTAAAAAAAAAAAACAAACAATACAGATGCAGGACACCCTAGTCTGCCTTAAACTAGAACAACAAAGGCTCAACAGACAGGGCATAAGAGAATCCTAGGTCTGGGTGTGGCTCAGTATTACAGCACGTGCCCACAATACTTAAGGTTCTCATTTGATTCCCTGATCCAGTGCTGAGAAGGACTGGGGAGTGAGGGGTGAGAGGAAGAATAATGATTATTAGACATTTGTAAAAGTGGAATTGCTGCTGTGAAGTTGGTGAGCTACATAACAATAACAACAGCAGGCGGCATGTGTTTAAAAGAACGCCTCTGTTGTAGGGGTGGGAGATGCACTACATGACACAGCACCCATAAGAAGGTCAGTGACAACCTTGTGGAACTGGTTCCCTTCTGCTTTCTGTCATTATGTGGGTTCTCTGGACTGAGCTCAGGTCGTCTCCAGGCTTCTGTGGTGGCTGCTTTACCTGCTCAGCCATGTCACAACCCCCTATTCTTTCTACTCTCAATATCTGAGTCAGTTCAGTACGTAGTTATTTACTTTATAGGTGCCACATTGCTATCATACAGTTCAGTGTCAGGTCTAGTAGAAAGTAAATAAATAAGCAAAGAAGTAAGCAAGTGGATCAATAGAGGAATGCATTTCAAAAGTCTGAGGTACGCTTCTGCTAAAGGGCTTTTAAGAATCACCCAAAGGGTGGTTCACAAAGGAATCTTGATTTGGTGTGAAGTCTTCTGACATATTAGATTTGGAATCACACAGTGTGAATTAGTGACGTCTACTGACATGTTAGACTTGGAG
>JADRCD010105499.1:0-12492 GCA_019843815.1 Montemys delectorum | reverse complement strand
ACACACACACACACACACACACACACACACACACACACACACACACAGAGCCACGAATGTCTCAAAGGCATCTGAGGAGATATCAATATCACCGTTCATTAAAGAAATGCTATTTAAGACCCACAACAAGCTACCATTATGAATCCATTAGAATGGCTAACATAACAAAAACTAGTAATACCAATTGTTGATAAGATGTATGATAACAGAAGCCCTCATTAACTGATGATAAAAGGCAACCTGCATACTCACTTTGAAATATTTAACAGTTTCTTTAAATATTAAACACAGATCCACCATATTCACCAGCAATTTCACTCATAGAGATCCATACAAGAAAAACTAAAATCTTTTACACAGATGTTTATAGCGGTAGTATTGCTAATTGAGGAAAATGTAAACAGCCTATCTGATAATCAGATGAAGTGTTAAATAATATTAAACAATCAAAGCAAAGTTACTACTACATATAAAAGATCAAATGTGAATAGCAATGTACTAACTGAAAGAATGACCACACAAATCTCACATGATCCCAATTATATGATGTCTAAGAAAAGGAGAATTTAGAGTGAAAAATACGTGTTGCAGAATTGTGATGGGTACAATGTTTGGCTATATAAACCTGGGACTGGTTTTGATAGGTAGTACACATATTCTAAAATATTACTGCAGTAGTAGCTGAATGGTTTATATATTTACCAAAACTCAATGGCTTTTTAAATTAAAATAGATGTATTTTGCAGTTCTCAACTCAAATGTCAGTAAAGTTTCAAAAGACAGCTATAATTTTAAAAGTCCATCAGCTGCCACCTCCAAATACTTTCACATGTATATCTCTTTTGGAAAAACAATGATATCAGTTCATTCTTACATTATGTAGGAACACTTCCATCACAAAAATTAAAGTGTTATTAAGTTAGAAACTGTGTAACACTTGTCAATTTTGTTGAATAACTCATATTCCTGACCACAAAATTAAACATAATGTAAGGAGAGATTGTGGATAATCTTCCTAACACCCACATGTCATAAATTAAGTAGAAAACAAGGAGATTGGTCTGGAAAGGAATATACGCCAGGAAAGTATTAATGATCCAAGATAGATGAGGTAAAGGCTTGTGGCCAGGCAAGGAGAATATTGATTGCTAGAATTTAAATTACCCTCACATTGATTTTGATTCTGGCTTCCTTCATGACAATAAAAGAACACACATCTGAAGGAGTTTATGGACAGAATTGACAGTGGGACCTGGATTCAGGGTGTTAGAATTACAAGTATGCAAGGGAAGGAAGCACTGGGCTCCCTGACACTAAGTTCAGATATTATATATATGGATATTCTAATATTAATCTCCAGTTGGAATCCTATTTCAAATCTCATTATGAAATGTCTCTGTAGTGCATCTAGTCTGTTATTCAGAAACATTGTAGTGAATATTTGATTCCTAATTAGATCCTAGAATGCCAAGTCCTACCTAGTTTCTTTGGAACCTGATATGAATTAAGAAGCAGACAAAAAGTCTTCAAGATCAGTTATCCTCTTTATAGGAACTATCACATGCATATCATTCTTTAGCGCAAGTCTTCATGGTCTCACTCTCTGTCTGTCTGTCTGTCTGTCTGTCTGTCTGTCTGTCTGACTCTCTCCCTCTCCCTCTCTCCCTCTCCCCCTCTCTGTCTCTCTGTCTCTGTCTCTCTCTGTCTCTCTCTCACTCTCTCTTTGTGTGCGTGTGTGTGTGTGTGTGTGTGTGTGTGTGTGTGTATTGAAAGATAGAATAGAGAATTAAACAGCAGTTAATGGGGATAGCAGAGACTGTTATTAATTATTGCGCTTTTCCATTACTATGTGTCATTTATGGTACTTTATGGGGTTATGATGGTGGATAAAGGCATAGAAGTATATTTTGATTGTGAAGGTGTAAAATCCAAAGTGAAGCTCCCCAGATTCAGAATAGCTATTTTAACTGTATAAAAGTTATTGAGCTGTTTAGCCATTGGGCCTGGTTAATTTGAGTGTGTAATGTTTATTTGATTTACATGTTTCTCCTATAATAAGATTTAAAATTTTTTAAAGCAAAAAGCAGTTGTTGGCTAGGAATTTCTACCCTCCTATCATTGCTCATCCACATTCCTATCCCATTCTGTGACCTCCTTCAGAAAGTCTCAAATAACAAAATGTTATGACACAGCTCTTCTCTTCGCTTGAAATTTACTTTATCATATTGTATTGATTTTAGCTAGCTGACTTCTATCAGGTATAAGAAAAAAATCATAGATGAAAGAGATGAAGGTTCACTCTACAGAAGAAAAGAGCCTTGGATTTGAAGTCACAGTCTTGGCTCAGATTTCTAATTACTTACAGAAAGCATAGCCCAGATATCTCCCAGGTCCCTTATCCATGCATTAAACATACTTTCAAATGACTGTAATAATCACATTCAATATGTTCTCCCTGCCAATCAAATTTAAGATCTTTAAAGGCAATGGCTGTGTTACCTCTGAACCCTTCCTCCCCGAGAGAGGCTTGGCATGAAATAAATGGGAGTAAACAAGCCATGACATTTTCCTATCTGGAGACTTTAAAGTTAGCAAATGCACCCCCAGGTTCTAAATTATATGTGCAAATATAATGAAACATCCGTTGTTGGGTGGAAAGTTACACAGCTTATGAATGCTTACATTCATCCAACAATTTAAAAGACTTGCTCCTTAGCACAAAGGTTCATGTTTACAGCAAGCACCACAAACAAGAGAGACCCTTAAAAGCTCTAGATGCCAGTCTACTCATCAAAGTAATTAGTTAAGTATATAAATTAGAAATAAAATAGGTTTGGAAAATCTTTTCAAATTTGTAGTAAGAGAAATTATCAATTAGATACGAACTGAGAAGTTGGCATTTATTTAAGCCCCCCCCCCTTCAGTCACCTGAGGGCCAGTACTTTATGTACTGAGTTATAAGGTCCATAGCCCAAAACAAACTGTCATGTTTTTCCTAACATATTACTTATCATACAGTGGATTATATATAAAAATCTGCCATTAATATAGTCAGCCATTCTTCTTTATGTTCATTCTTTAACAGTATCAAACATATATTCAATAAATAAAGCATCAGAGAAATGTGTCCTGAGTTCCTCCTAGGTACCAGGATGCCAATGAAACAGTGACACATAAGACACAGGCTGTGCCTTAAAGAAGCTCACAAATATGAGGGAAATAATTCATGAGTTTATGTGCATGGGAGCAGTGCTGTTTACTTCAGTGGATTATGTCATATATACATATATGTGTATATATATATACATATACATATATATATATATATATATTGAAGAAAAGAACTTTTAATGCTTTGTGCTTTATATACAAGTAAAGAATTTGTCCTATCCTTATCTCAAGGGTTCTTAGCACAAATATTCGATATTGTCTAATAAATTGCTTTCTTGAGAAATATTTCCAGTGAAGAGCATGTATCTTAGCTTTTTTTATCCATTCACTAAGTCATTAGTCAAATACAGATAAAATAGCAATAAGTACATTTTGGAGTGTGTGTGTATGTGTGTGCAGGCATATGTGTGTGCTTGTGTGTGTATGTGTGAGTGTGTTTGTGCATGTGTGAGTGTATTGTGTGTGTGAGTGTGCCTATGTGTGTGAGTGTGTGTTTTGTATGTATGTGAGCATGTATGTGACTGTACGTGTGGGTCCCTGTACATGTGTCAATGCCTGTATGAGTGTGTGTGCATGTGTGAGTGTGTTCATGAGTGTGTGCATTTGTGCATATGTGAGTGTGTTGCATGTGTGCTCACATGTGTATTTGTGTGAGAGCATATGTGTGACTGTGTATGTGCCTGTATATTTGCCAATGTGTGTATGAGTGTGTGTGCATGTATACGTGTATGCATTTGTATGTATGTGTGAGTGTGTTTATGAAGGTGCATGTGTATTTGTCCTTGTGTGAGTGTATTGTGTGTGTGAGTGTATTATGCGTGTGAGTGTGTGCATGTATGCCTATGTATGCATGTGTGTGCATATGTGTGTGTGTGCAATAAATTATTTCTCTTTTGTTAGGGATATTAAGTAAGAAGGCGACTGGTTCAATTACACTAGAATAACTGACTATGTTTTACATGACAACTAAGAAAGCCTTGGGACTGATCAGGAATCTGGCAAGGAAGAGGTGGTTAAAGCATGATAGAAGTGTAGGCAGAATGATGGAGCTGTGTTTCTGAGGAGAGTGGAATAAAGACAGAAAATGAGGGAGTTTGAAGTGTGGAAGCTACTCAGGTATTTTGAAAAAATTTTCCCATGAAGGGGAAGAGAGAAATTAAACATTAAACAGTGGTGAGCAGGAGTCATCATTCCTTTTTTGATGATAGGAATTATAGCATTTTCAAGCTAGTAGAACATTCCACTAGTGAGGAAGAAATTGGTGCAAGACGGATGAATAAAAATAGAATATGATACTCTCTACTGGAAATGCAGTGGCCTTGCTGGCCTGAGAATCAATTTGGTGACCTTCATTCGGCTTCCTGTCCCCCACTGCAAATTTTCCAGTCTCATAGCCAGCCCTGCAGCAGGGTCCTGTCCTCCCATTCCACCTCCAATCCCTGGGGACTGCCAACCTTGCAGTGGAACTAACTTTCCTCCCTCCTGAGAACTCTCTCAATCCCTGTCCTCACCCATTCATATCCCATTTAATCCACTCCCATTCCTTTGTGTCAATCTCTGATGCCTAGAAACACTCTCTACCTAGAATCTCCAGTAGCCACACCCACCTGGACTCAGGTAAGCAGTTCCCCTTATCATTCTTGCCCTGCAGTACAATCACTCCAGTCTCATTCCACAGTGATGTGGAGGACTGCTTGCAGGGGGCCTGTCCCCCACCTCCAATTCCAAAAGAATCATTCAAAACTTTGGGCAGACCCAGCTTCCTCCTTTCCTCCTAAGGACCCTCTCTGTCTACCTCTTCCGACAACCCCATTCTTTCCTGTCAGCTCCCAATACCCAGAATTGCTTTCTACCCTGGACCTCCAGTGGCCTCACATGGAGACAACTCAAAAGCACTGCTTTCCAGACAACCCACAGGCACTTCACTTCCCTAAGAAACAGACAGGGCAACTGAAACCAAGGAACAGAACACTTACCCCAAAAAGATAAACCCAAATATCAACACCTAGCATCAGTTACCCAGAAACAGATGCCTAGGCACCAGTGCATTAATGTACACGACAGTATGTCTCCATCAGAACTCAGCCATCCTACTACAGGATGACCTGAAAAAATGCAAAGTAGCTAAAACATAAGACAGGGACTTCAAAACAGCTATTATTAACTGATGTGCTCGAAGACCTTAACCACAGGAAACATCAACTTAAACTGGAGGGAAATTCAAAATATTTTCACTAAAATCAGGAAAAGGATCCCCATTTTCTCCAAACCTGTTCAATCAAATGAACAAGTACAGTAATGACAAGTCTATGAATACTCAGTGGGATGAAATAAAGGAAGCTGTTCAAGATAGGAAAATAGAAATGAAATCACTTAGGAAACTGAGGAAAACTGAGGAAAAAATTAGAAATGTAAAAATTAGGAAGTCAAACAAAAACCTCAGAAATAAACTTCCCAAACAGAGTACAAGACATGGGAGAGAAGGTCTCAGGCACTGGGGACAAAATGGATACATACGTAAGCCAGCGAAAATTTTAAATCAAAAAAAAAAAAATCCAGGTACAAAGCATCCAGGAGATCTAGGACATGTTAAAAATATCCAATTCACAAATAACAGGAATAGAGGAAGGGGAAGATTCCCAACTCAAAGACACTTGAAATATTGTTAACAAAATAATGGAAGAAAATGTCCTAACCTTAAGAGAAAACAACAAATAGCTTGGACCAGAAAAGAAATTCATCTTAGCAAATAATAATCAAAACAATAATCCTACAGAACAAAAAAAGAATATTAAAAACTGTTAGAGAAAGAGACCAAGTAACATGTAAAGGCAGATCCATTAGAACCACATCTGACATACAAAAATGGATACAAAAATTCTCAACAATATACTTGCAAATCGAATATAAGAACACATCAAAAACATCATCCACTATGGTCAAGTAGGCTTCACATTAGAAATACAAAGATAGTTCAGCATATGTAAATTAATAAATATAAACCACCACATAAACAGACTGGAAGACAAAAACCACATGATCATCTCATTAGATGTAGAAAAAGACCTTCAAAAAAAAATCAAGCACCACTTCATGATAAAAGTCCTGGAGAGATTAGAGATACAAGGAACATACCTCAACGGAATAAAGACAATTCCCAGCAAGCCTATGGGCAACATCAACTTAAACCAGAGGAAAACTCAAAACATTTTCACTAAAATCAGGAAAAGGATTCCCATTTTCTCCAAACCTGTTCAATCTAATACTTGAAGCCTTCAATAGAGGAATAAGACAACTGAAGGAGATCAAGAGGATAAAAATCAGAAGAGAAGTCAAACTATCTTTATTTGCAGATGGTATGATAGTTTACACAAGTGACCCTAAAATTCTATAATAACAACAAAAAATCTACAACTGACACTTTCAGTAATGTACCAGGAAATAAAATTAATGCATAAATTAATTAATGCAGTAGCCTTCCTAAATTGAAATGACAGACCAAGAGAAAAATCAAGGAAATAATATCTTTAACAATATTTATATGTATGATTAAAAACAGGCTGCCCTCTGTGCACCTTACCAGTGAGCAGAAAGCTTGTCTCCAGGGAGTGCTCTGACCCCAGGACTCAGGTAAGATCACCATTTTCTCTCTGGTTTCTAAGGCAGGGTCAGCCACGAGGCACAGATCTTACTAGGAGAGAGCTGACACAGGCTTACAAACCAACAGGAGGAACAACCTCCAGCCAGAGACAGTTAGAACATGAACTGAACATCAGAGATTACCAGAGGGTGAAAGGCAAACACAAGAATCTTACCAACAGAAACCAAGACTACTTGGCATCATCAGAACCCAGTTCTCCCACCACAGCAAGTCCTGGATACCCAACACACTGGAAAAACAAGATTTGGATCTAAAATCACATCTCATGATGCAGATAGAGGAATTTAAGGACATAAATAACTCCCTTAAAGAACTACAGGGGAACACAGGTAAATAGGTTAAAGAAGAAACACAAAAATCACTTAAAGAATTACAAGAGAACACAAGTAAACATGTAGAAGCCCTTAAAGAGGAAACACACAAAAAAAATTCTACAGGAAAACATAACCAAACAGGTGAAAGAATCAAACAAAACGATCCAGGATCTAAAAATGGAAATAGAAACAATAAAGAATTCACAAAGACAGACAACTCTGGAGATAGAAAACCTAGCAAACAAGTCAGGAGACATAGATGCAAGCATCTCCAACAGAATACAAGAGATAGAGGACAGAATCTCAGAGGCAGAAGATACCATAGAAAACATTGAAACAAGAGTAAAAGAAAACATAAAATGTGAAAAGATCCTAACCCAAAACATCCAGGAAATCTAGGACACAATGAGAAGACCAAACCTAAGGATAATAGGTATAGAAGAGAGTAAAGATTTCCAACTTAATGGGCCAGTAAATATCTTCAACAAAATTACAGAAGAAAACGTCCCTAACCTAAAGAAAGAGAAGAACACACAGGAAGCCTACAGAACTCCAAATAGTTTGGACCAGAAAAGAAATCCCTCCCGTCACATAATAATCAAAGCACCAAAATGCACAAAACAAAGAAAGAATACTAAAAGCAGTGAGGAATAAAGGTCAAGTAGCATATATAGGCAAACTTTTCAGAATTATATCAATTTCTCACCAGAGACTATGAAAGCCAGAAGACACCGGGCTGATGTCATACAGACCCTGCAAGTACACAAATGCCAGTCCAGGCTACTATACCCAGTAAAACTTGCAATTACCATAGATGGAGAAACCAAGGTATTCTATGAGAAAACCAAATTTACACAGTATCTTTCCACAAATCCAGCCCTTCAAATGATAATAAATGGAAAACTCCAACACAAAGAGGGAAACTACATCCTAGAAAAAGCAAGAAAGTAATTTTTTCAACAAAACTAAAAGAAGATAGCCACATGAACAGAATTCCAACTCTAACAACAAAAATAACAGGAAGCAACAATTACTTTTCCTTAATATTTATTAATATCAATGGACTCAATTCCCCAATTAAAAGACATAGACTAACAGATAGGCTACATAAACAGGACCCAACATTTTGTTGCGTACAGGAAACCAACCTCAGTGACAAAGACAGACACTACCTCAGGGTAAAAGGCTGAAAACAATTTTCCAAGCAAACAGTCCCAAGAAACAAGCTGGAGTAGCCATTCTAATATCGAATAAAATTGACTTTCAACCTAAAGTGATCAAAAAAGATAAGGAGGAACAATTCATATTCATCAAAGAGAAAAATCTACCAGGATGAAATCTCAATTCTGAACTTCTATGCTCCAAATGCAAGGACATCTACATTCATAAAAGAAACTTTACTAAAGCTCAAAGCACACATTGCACTGCACACAATAATAGTGGGAGACTTTAACCTCCCACTCTCTGTAATGGACAAATCATGGAAACAGAAACTAAACAGAGACACAGTGAAACTAACAGAAGTTATGAAACAAATGGATTTAGCAGTTATCTATAGAACATTTTATCCTAAGCAAAAGAATATACCTTCTTCTCAGCACCTCATGGTACCTTCTACAAAACTGACCATATAATCATTCACAAAACAGGCCTCAACAGATACATGAAAACTGAAATAATTCCATATATCCTATCAGACCACCATGGAATAAGGCTTGTCCTCAATAAGAACATAAACAATAGAAACCCACATGCATGGAAACTGAACAACACTCTACTCAATGATAACTTGGTCAAGGAAGAAATAAAGAAAGAAATTAAAGACTTTTTAGAGTTTGATGAAAATGAAGCCACAACATAACCAGTCTTATGGGACAATGAAAGCAGTCCTAAGAGGAAAATTCATAGCTCAGAGTGTCTCCAAAAAGAAGCTGGAGAGAACATACACCAGCAGTATGACAGCACATCTGAAGCTCTAGAACAAAAAGAATCAAATTGACCCAAGAGGAGCTGATGGGAGGAAATAATCAAACTCAGGGCTGAAATCATCCAAATAGAAACAAAAAGAACTATACGAAGAATCAACCAAACCAGGAGCTGGTTCTTTGAGAAAATCAAGAAAATAGATAAACCCTTATCCAGACTAACAAGAGGGCACAGAGACAGTATCCTAATTAACAAGATCAGAAATGAAAAGAGAGACATAACAACGGAAACTGAGAAAATCTAAAGACTCATGAGATCCTATTACAAAAGCCTATACTCAACAAAACTGGAAAACCTGAAATGAACTATTTTCTAGACAGATACCAGGTACCAAAGTTAAATCAAGATCAGATAAATGACCTAAACAGTCCCATATCCCCTAATAAAATACAAATAGTCATTAACAGTCTCTCAAACAAACAAAAAAATAGCCTAGGACCAGATGGGTTTAGTGCAGAGTTTTATCAGACCTTCAAAAAAGACTTAATACCAATACTTGTCAAACTATTCCACAAAATAGAAACAGAAGGTACTCTACTCAGTTTGTTCTATGAAGCCACAATTACTCTGATACCTAAACCACACAAAGACCTAACAAAGATCAGCCATCATGATCAAGTAGGCTTCATCCCAGGGATGCAGGGTTCAATATATGGAAATCCATCAACATAATCCACTACCTAAACAAATTCAAAGAAAAAAACCATATCATCATCTCATTAGAGGCTAAGAAAGCATTTGACAAAATCTAACACCCCTTCATGAAAAAAATCTTGGAAAGATCAGGAATTCAAGGCCCATACCTAAACATAGTAAAAGCAATATAGAACATACCAGTAGCCAACATCAAACTAAATAGAGAGAAACTTGAAGCAATCCCACTAAAATCAGGGACCAAACAAGACTGCCCACTCTCTCCCTACCTATTCAATATTGTACTTGAAGTCCTAGCCAGAGCAATTAGACAACAAAAGGAGGTCAAAATGATACAAATTGAAAAAGAAGAAGTCAAATTATCACTATTTGTAGATGATATGATAGTATACTTAAGTGACCCCAAAAAGTCCACAAGAGAACTCCTAAACCTGATAAATAATTTCAGCAAAGTAGGTGGATATAAAATTAACTCAAGCAAGTCAGTGGCCTTCTTCTACACAAAAGATAAATAGGCTGAGAAAGAAATTAGAGAAACAACACCCTTCACAATAGTGACTCTAAGCAAGTGAAAGATCTGTATGACAAAAACTTCAAGTCTCTGAAGAAATGAATAGAAGATCTCAGAAGATGGAAAGATCTCCCATGCTCGTGGATTTGCAGGATTAATATAGTAAAAAAAAAAAAAAAAAAAAAAAAAAATGGCCATCTTGCCAGAAGCAATCTACAGATTCAATGCAATCTCTATCAAAATTTTAACTCAATTCTTCACAGAGTTGGAAAGAGAAATTTACAAATTCATCTGGAATAGCAAAAAACCTAGGATAGCAAAAACTATTCTCAACAATAAAAGAACCTCTGGTGGAATCACAATCCCTGACCTCAAGCTCTACTACAGAGCAATTGTGATAAAAATTGCCTGGTATTGGTACAGTTACAGACAGATAGCTCAATGGAATAGAATTTAAGACCCAGAAATGAACGCACACACCTATGGTCACTTGATCTTTGACAAAGGAGCTAAAACAATCCAGTGGAAAAAAAGACAGCATTTTCAACAGATGGTGCTGGCTCAACTGGTGGTTAGCATGTAGAAGAATGCAAATCAATCTATTCCTATCTCCTTGTACAAAGCTCAAGTTCAAGTGGATCAAGGACCTCCACATAAAACCAGATACACTGAAACTAATAGAAAAAAAAGTAGAGAGGAGCCTTGAGCACATGGACACAGGGGAAATTTTCCTGAAGAGGACGCCAATAGCTTATGCTCTAAGATCAAGAATTGACAAATGGGACCTCAAGAAATTGCAAAGCTTCTGTAAGGCAAAGGGCACTGTCAATAGGACAAAATGGCAACCCACAGATTGGGAAAAGATCTTTACCAATCCTATATCTGATAGAGGGATAAAATCAAATATATACAAAGAACTCAAGAAGTTAGATTTAATAACCCTATTAAAAAATGGGGTACAGAGCTAAACAAAGAATTCTCAACTGATGAATACCGAATGGCTAAGAAGCACCTAAAGACATGTTCAACATCCTTAGTCATCACGGAAATGTAAATCAAAACAACCCTGAGATTTCACAGCACACCAGTCAGAATAGCTAAGATCAAAAACTCAGGTGACAGCAGATACTAGAGAGGTTGTGGAGAAAGAGGAACACTCCTTCATTGTTGGTAGGATTGCAAGCTAGTACAACCACTCTGGAAATCAGTTTGTTGGTTCCTCTGGAAATTGAACATGGTACTACCAGAGGACCCAGCTATACCACTCCTGGGCCTGTACTCAGAAGATGCTCCAACATGTAATAAGGACACATGTTCCACTATATTCATAGCAGCTTTATTTATAATAGCCAGAAACTGGAAATAAGACAGATGTCTCTCAACAGAGGAATGGATACAGAAAATGTGGTACATTTACACAATGGAGTACTATTCAGCGATTAAAAACAATGAATTTATGAAATTCTTAGGGAAATGGATGAATTTGGACAATATCATCCTGAGTGAGTTAACCCAATCACAAAAGAACATACATGGTATGCAATCACTGATAAGTGGATATCAGCCCAGAAGCTTAGAATACCCAAGATACAATTCACAAACCATAAGAAACACAAGAAGAAGGAAGTCCAAAGTGTAGATAATTCGATCCTTCTTAAAAGGGGGAACAAAAATGGAGCAAAGACTGAAGGAAGGACAATCCAGAGACTGCCCCACCTGGGAAACCTTCCCGTATACAATCACCAAACCCAGACACTATTGTGGATGCAAACAAGTGCTGGCTGCCAGGAGCCTGATATAGCTGTCTCCTGAGAGGCTCTGCCAGTGCCCTACTAATACAAAAATCTCATAGCCATCCATTGGACTGAGTACAGGGTCCCCCATGAAGGAGCCAGAGAAAGGACCCAAATTGTTGAAGGGTTTGCAGCCCCTCAGGACAAACAACAATATGAACTAACCAGTCCCCTCAGAGCTCCCAGGGACTAAACCACCAACCAAAGAGTGCACATGGTGGGACTCATGGCTCCAGCAGCATATGTATAGCAGAGGAAGGTCTAGTCGGTTATCAATGGGAGGAGAGGTACTTGGCCCTGTGAAGGTTCTATGCCCCAGTGTAGGGGAATGCCAGGGCCCAGAATTGGGAGAGGGTGGGTTGGTGAGCAGGGGCAGGGGGTGGGAATAGGGTTTTTTTTTTT
>JADRCD010105494.1:0-15087 GCA_019843815.1 Montemys delectorum | reverse complement strand
GAGAGGGAGAGGGAGAGGGAGAGAGAGAGGGAGAGAGAGAGAGAGTCTTAGATATATTTTGTATAGTAACTAAGTTGTAGCATCAAAAGGCTCTATCCAGAGAGAGGAGTTGTCCCCAGTGATAGAGTTGGTAAGAAAAAGTCTAGTTACCAGTTAGACTCACTTCCCTCTTAAACACAGACAGCTATCAGATGCTCAACACTCCAACAGAATACCTAAAATCCTTATCTAGCATTTCCTTAGTGGTTGTAGGAAGAGTTCAGAGTTCTATGTAGAAGCAAGCATTTGAATTGCTACACATTGTTGGCGAGCCCAGTATTCAGTACTACCAAGACCATGGTTTCTGCCTGTTTCTCTGAGGCTGAGCTAGGATTTGATAGACTTTTCTGAGTCCTTCAGGTAGACAAGACTAACTGGGAAGTATATGCTTTGTATGTGTGGTAATAAGCATTATTTTACTGAGATTCCTGCAGGATCTAGAGAAGGGACACTTCACAGAAAGAGCTTAGAGCATTTTCATGGCTAACTGGGCACAAAGAATCCAAGATGATTCATAGCATCAGATCTGCATGGTGGGGTGAGTTGTAACACTACTAAAAAGAATAAGACACGGGGATGGGGGAAGGACGTCTTTTACAGGGAAATTATGAGTCACATTTTATGCATTTCTAATTTGAGATGGCATCAGTACAAAATGTTTATTTGGAAGATGGTGCGATGGGACAGATGGCCTGGAGAGAAGTCAGTGCCCTACACGCAGCAGTGATCATCAGCAGGGAAAAAAATAGCTATAGAGAACATCGCAGGTACCATGGCTGGTATCTGTTGTAGACTGTTGATTGCATAATTGTACTCCACGAATTTCCCTGAGGTTGAAAATTGTGCCATAGCTGTATGTCCTTGCTCTGGCATGCATGTAGTTTTATTTAGGATAAAGAAGTTCAGTCACCCACTGCCGGCTCTCATAGAGGTTATGTAGATATCCCTTGTATATTTTTTGAACCATTCTTGTAAGATTTAAACTATGTAATAACCAAAAATTGTTCCCCCAGAGTCATACATGCAGAGATAATGGGACAGATGAGTTCTATGAGGTTGTGTAAAATTGGAGGAGCAGTGTTCTGGGAGCCATGACTGGGTCTAAAAAGAAGGGAAGGTAGAAAGGAGCAGTGGCAAGGAGAATATTGTAGATCTAGGAGGATCACGGAGGTTAAAGGGTTCAGTGGGAACCACTAACAGATGTGACAGAAGACGACCTAACAAAACGCAGCGGGATGAATCAATTTCTAGTCACCCGTGCATTTGCTGCTCAGAAAAGGGTTAAGGGAATTCAATAAAACATGCTGGTAAAAGGTAGAGCAAAAAGGAATGCTGGGGGCTAAATAGCCCTGCAGACACCGGAAGTCACTGAAGCTGCAGCAAGAGCATAAAGGTTAGCGTGGGGAAAACTGGCTGAGGAGGTTTCTTTGTTCCATCCTTTTGTTCTGCTTCCTTGTTTTTCTTTTATGGATCATGACAAGACCCCCGAAGATGTTACCATAGGCTTCTGGGTGGATGGGTTTCTCAACTGACCTTCACATAGTTCAGACAAGTGACATGTTTTACCATATAGAGCGGTACAGCATTCATAGCATCTTTACATAACAGGCTTGCCCAAGCCCACAGTGCCCCCACACCCTGTGCTTGCTGGATGCTACATTCTTATTCTTTAGGATAAAGGAGCATGGTTTAGTAATCCGTATTCTGTGAATAAACGACTCCTGACTTTACCAGAGGTTATGTCAGTACCCTTGTGTATTGTTGTCTCCTGTATCATTTTTCCCCTGAGAAAAATGACAGTGCTGTTCCTTAGCCAACTCATGTACCAAACCTTCAGTCAACTATTCCAAACCTTCCAACAAGCCATTCTGAGGTTATATTCTTCCTGATTTCATTCTATGTCCTTGATTCCTCTCTAATTTGATAGTTTTATTTTTCAAAGTCATTTTCAGTTGGAGTTCAGCCTTCTGGAACATTGTTAACTGCCTAATTTTGTCTCATAATTCGAAAGCCGTCTCAGTCCCTCCATCCTGCTCACCCATAAATGTGTATAATGGGTTGTTTCCCGGCCAAATCAGTCACTATGAACTATCCTTGCATGTACTGTAAAGACAATCATTACCTGCCTGGCATTAGTACAGCAAAGGCCATCCTTCCCAAGTATGCCCATAAGGACACTCATTTTGGGTACCTCATTTACTCGTAAAAGTCATTTGAAGCAGCTAGCGTCTGATGTGACTGATTGGAATGTTGCATAGATAAAACCAAAGAATATATTTTACAGATTGCCCGTGAGGTCTTCTTTTATAAGTTTTAGTATACATCTTATATAAACATTCTCTGACTCTTATGCATATGAATAAAGACCCTGCCTTCACTTAGTGAAGTCTTCTTTTTTTTTAAATAATTGCCACATTGACCATGTTTTATTATCAGATCACATGAATACATGTAGATTAACTTACATTTTGTTGAATGAGGCATATATTTAGGCAACAGATTGCTATCAAACTCAAAAGTGTACAAGACACTCTCATTAGTGATGGTGGGATTGCAAACTGGTATAACCACTCTGGAAACCAGTGTAGTGGTTCCTCCAGAAATTGGACATAGTTCTACCAGAGGACCCAGCCATACCACTCCTGGGCATATACCCACAAGACGCTCCATCATGTAATAAGAACACATGCTCCACCATGTTCATATCAGCCTTATTTATAATAGCCAGAAACTGGAAACAACCCAGATGTCCCTCAACAGAGGAATGGATACAGAAACTGTGGTACATCTACACAATGGAGTACTACTCAGCAATTAAAAACAATGAATTTATGAAATTCTTAGGGAAATGGATGGATCTGGAGAGTATCATCCTGAGTGAGGTAACCCAATCACAAAAGAACACACATGGTATGCATTCTCTGATAAGTGGTTATTAGCCCAGAAGTTTGGAATACAGGAAGAACGACCCACAAACCACAAGAAACTTTAGAAGAAGGAAAACTAAAAGGTGGACATTTCATTCCTTCTTAAAAAGGGGAATCAAACACCCACAGAAGGAGTGGCAGAGATTAACTATGGAGCAGAGATGGAAGGAAGGACAAGCATATAGCTATCTCCTAAGAGGCTCTGACAATACCTGACTAATACAGATGTAGAGGCTCACAGCCATTCATTGAACTGAGTACACGGTCCCCAGTGAAGGAGTTAGAGAAAGGTTCTATGGAGCTGAAGGGTTTGCAGCCCCTTAGGACGAACAACAATTACTAACTAGTACCCTCAGAGCTCCCAGGGACCCAACCACCAATCAAGGACTATACAGGGTGGGATTGAATGTATGGGAAGACTAAACGTACAAAGTTACCAAAGACATGCATTAACTAACCTTCATATACTGTGTTGAGAACACAAACTAGTAAAACCAGTTTGAGAAAACTGGAAAACTAGTAACTATAAGCCCTAAAACCAGATCATCTGAAAAAAAAAAAATTCCAGGCAGTAACACTCCCAGCAGCCTACGAGACACAAGCTACTGACATCTACTTCTAATTAATGTTCTAATTAATCCTATCTCACTTCAGTCATAGGATGCACATGTATCACTATTTTTATTTTTTGGTCAGTATTATCTGTGGACATTTTTCTTTGACAATATTTTATTTGTATTTATAATCACATGATATTATATATTGCATGCAAATTTGAAGCCTAGGGCTCTTGATTTTTAAAATATTTTTTCCATTATAGAAGGCATACGTGTTTTCTGTAGACATCTAAGAGTTTGAAAAGAAGAAAGTCAGATCTCTCAGAGTCCTAAATTCTTTGATGCAGAACTGTGTTTTGTGACCTCATCTAGAGGCAAAGGCACATGGTGGCTAACCACTATTAGGAGGAACATGATAATCAGGACAACGGTGACATTCTTTCCATTCTATGCAAAGGATATGACACTAAATATCATTTCAAAGTCCGACTTTCCTGTGATACAGTCCTGGAATATTAGTGAGTCACCAGATGAACAGAAAATTAAAATATTTATTATCTAGTTTTCAAATTGACAGAATAAAATGTCTGTCAAGGTCTTCAATCAAAAAAAAATTACTTAGTCATAAAACAAACACTTTTGTAATGGAACAGAGCCAATGCAATGGACAGAGTTAAATTGTATCAAATAGTTGAACTAACAGAGAGCTTGGAGGGAGGCAGGTAAACTAACTCACCTCCTCCAAATCCAGCCCCCCAGTCCAACCCCCAAGTCTGTAGTAGCTCACCTGCTGTGGCCTCCCCTTGCTATCTGACCTCATCTCCAGCATCATTTAGATCTCCACCAATCTTCCTCCCTACTCATCCTGTATTCCAAACCTCAAGTCCAGCAGGTATTCTCTGGGACCCTACTAGCCAAACATTCTAGAGAAACAAGGAGAGCAGATGAGCACGTAGGCAAGCTTCAGATCTTTACTCTCCCTCCTGACCTCCATATCCAATTCCCAGTCTCATCTCCAGCTCTGTAGCAGACTAGCTGTGTGGTCTCTCCTTACTCTCTGCCCCAATTTCCAGGGACCTAAGCCAATTCTTGTACAACACCTTACTTTCTTCCCTCCTGTGGACTTTCTCACCACTCTCTCCCAACCCTGCCCATTCCTATTTCTAAATGTTGACTTCCCATATGTAGAAACACATTTTACCCAGAATCCCTAGTAACTACACATAGCAGGATTCCAGAAGAATTCCCTACCAGCCAACAAACAGCCACTAAACCCTCCAAAGGCAACAAAAATCAAGGAACAAAATACTCACCCAACAAAGACAAAACCAGATATCAGCACTTAGAATTGCAATCACCACAAACCCAGACGCCTAGACTCTAGTGTGAAAACATATCAGGGTAATATGTCTCCACTAGAGCCCAGCAGTCCTTAAATGAGTAGGTCCTAAGAACTGCAGCATGCTCTTATTACACAAACATAAGACAAAGCTTAAAATTCCCTTTATGAATATGATAGTGGTCCTTAAAGGGCAACTTAATGGACAGAGAATGGGAATCAATGAGGGAAACAATTAAAGACTGGAAAGTGGAAATAGAGTCAACACAGGAAACCCAAACTGAGGGAAAGCTAGAATGGAAAATTTAGAAACTGAAACAGGAACCTCAGAGGCAACAAACACCAACAGAACACAAGAGATAGAAGAGAGACTCCCTGGCATTGAAAACATAAGAAAAGAAATGAATTCCTCAGTCCAAGAAAATGTAAAAGCAAAAATAAGATAAAATACTTTACATAGACCATACAGTAAATCCAAGACCCTACAAATTCAAGAATAACAGGAATAGAGGAAGGAGAAGTAACCCAGGTCAAAGACACAGAAAATATTTTCAACAAAATCATAGAAGAAAATTGCCCTAACGTAAAGATGGCAATGGCTATCAAGGTACAAGAAGCACACAGCATACCAATTAGACTGGACCAGAAAAGAAATTCTCCACAAACATAATAACCAAAATGCTAAACATACAGACCAAAGAAAGAATACTAAAAGCTACAAGGGAAAAAGACCAAATAATATATAAAAGGCAGGACTATTAGAGTAACACCTGACTTCTTAATGGAGATTCTAAAAGGCAGAAGGGTCTGGACAGATGTTCTACAGATTCTAAGAGACCATAGATGCCAGCCCAGACTACTTTATTCAGCAAAACTTAGAATCACCAGAGAAGAGATGGAAAAAAAAATAATGCATTCCATGATAAAACCAAGTTTAAAAGTATCTGTAAATGCCAACCCTAGAGAAGACCCTAAAAGGAAAACTCCAACCTAAAGAGATTAACTATCAAAAATATCAAGTTGCAGTAGAGCTAGGCACCTCCCCTCATATTAAGGCTGAGAGATGCAACCCAACAAGAAGCAAAAGAATCAGAGACATCCTCTCATCCCACTGTTAGGGGAACATAGGAAGACCAAGTAGCACAACTCTATTAAAAAAAAAAATCAATAGCAATACCACACCCCCTTCAATGGGCAAGGAGACACCTTGTTGGTGGTGGTGTTCTTACATCAGGCAGGGGCAGAACAGATGGCTGTCCTTTGCTCATCCTAGTTAGATGCCTGGCTTGGTGGCCAAAGTTGTTCTATGCCTCGGACTCATAAAAATCAAATATAATCAAGTACAGACAGTGCAGTACAGCAGTAGGAAGATAGACAGAGGCCAGCAGACTGCCATGCCACCCATAGACCTGCCCTCCAGCACGTAGCGCAAGTAGAAAGAACATAGACACCATTTGCCACCACACCACTCAGCCTGGGATGTCACCCAGAGGCCCACCAGCAATGTGGCTAGCCTGTAGTGGGAGCCACCATAGTATCTTAGTGTGTGAAGATGGGAGATGGAAGTTTCTGAGATGGGAGAAAGAGAGAAGTAGAGTAGCTCAAGCGTTGTGATGAAGGATGGTACTGGAGACTTGGCGGTGGAAAGAAGTAGCCTGTTTTGAGTGGCTAACCCCTCCTCCTGGGGCCATAGTGAGGTCCCAGCCAGGGCCACCACTGAGGGCCATGTCTGAGTCCAAGCTACGCAGTGGCAAGGGACAATGTTGATGCCCAGGGCTCATATTACCATTAGAAAACATGAGAACTTCCTTGTGAGGGCAACCACTGGGGACCATGTGGATGTCCAGGGCCTATACAGAACTGGCTTCACCCCCTCACTGGCTGCAGCATTCTAGAAGACTGGCCCCTTCTCTCACCAGTAGCAGGGGTGTGGGTAAGGTCCTGAGGTGGCTGGTCCTGAGGCACCGGCTCAGAGGTGATGCTGCCCACCCACTCCCCTCACCACATCTGGTAGTCTGGGAGACTGCCCACTGGGTCATGAGCTCAGTTGAGTTAGCTCTGTCCCTCATCTGCTGCAGCACTCAGGACAATAGATCCTTGTACTTCACCTGGAACTGACCTGGTGGGCAGCGGGGAGGGGGCAGGTGAGCCAGCCCTGAGGGTGAGAGCTGGCCCCAACACATGTCTGCCGTGAGGTGATGTGGAGGTGGGGTGATGCCTTCCCTGCCTTGCAGGAACCAAATGAAGCCATTTTTAAATAAACATTCCATTTTGAATAGGGGTCAAATAAAGTGCAAGTTCCCAAGACCTCCCTGGGTAACCCACATCCTGCTTAGCCCAAAGAGACATGTACATGGCTCCCTGACGTCTGGTTGGCAAGTTCAGACATGAATGTTAGGTAAGTCACCCTACCACAGTTCAATAACCCGACCAATGGGAACAGAATAAGCGTACCACAAAAACATGTTCCTTAGAAAGCCCCCTACCCCTAAATTCTGATTGGTGGGAGAATGCAATCATAACTTGGCACAGATGATTGTGGATTCCGGGCTTAAATTCTCTGTGACATTCATGATCAGGGGTCACAGTTCAGTTCCTGTGTCTGTTCTGTGCCCCTGATGGATCAGTAGCAGTTTGAGTACAATATATATTTTCCTCTGCTTGAATACTAAGGTAAATGTCCAACGACACAGTCTTCTCCCGAGTCTGCGCTGTTGTCCGACTGCTCAGGGATGAATTAGGCATCATCTTTACCGTCTGTGATGATCAGAAGAGCTGGCTCCAGGATCATGAGAGCTGGAGAAGTGGCCCTGCCCCTTACCAACTACGGCACTCAGGAGAGTGGGCCCAGCACTTGCCTGGACAACACAGTAGGGCTGGCCCTGGTCAGGGATTGGGGATGCATATGAGCCAACCCTGAAGGCAAAAGCTAGGGAGAGCTGGCCCTGCAATTCATCTGCCATGAGATGACATGGGTGGAGGGGTGATGCCCTTCTGTCGCACCCCTCACTACCTATGGAAGTCAGAAGAGATGGCCCCAAGGGCATGAGAGCGGGTAGGCTGTCCCTGTCTCTCAACAGCTGAGCACTCCACATGGGAGAACAGGCCCTGCACCTCACCTGGACAGCACAGTACAGTTGTCCCTGGTGAAGGGGGTGCAGGGGTGATGCCCTCCCTCTCCTCCCTCTCCACCTGCTGTGAGGTGTGAAAGTGTGAGAGTGGCAGAGCTGTCCCAGCCCCTCCCTGGCTGCAGCACTTGGGAGAGTAGGCCCTATGCCTGGGCTAAGCAGCACAGTGGTGCTGGTTCTGGAGGTGTGGGTGTGGGTGAGCTGGCCCCAAGGGAATAAGAGCAGGAGAGCAGATCCTGCCTCCTGCTGATGACACCAATGGATGGCCTCATGGATTAGGATTAATATAGTAAAATTAGCCATCGTACTAAAAGCAATTTATAGATTCAATGCAGTCCCCATCAATATTCTAGCACAACTCTTCACAGATCATAAAAAGACAATTTTTAGTATCATATGAAAACACACACACACACACAAACAAACAAACAAACAAATAAACAAAGAGGTTAACTAAAACAATCCTAGGAGGAGGATACAACATCTGTCCCATCACCGGGAGTAACTGGGACCAGCGGGACTCAGGCACTCAGGAACTCTGCCAGCCCAGTAGCAGGGGTTCCTTCCAGTCTGTCTGGGCTGGTGCCCTGAGCAGACCTTGGGTGCAAATTCCACATAACACCCAGATGAAGCTCCACTCCCAGGTGCTCTAACACACTCAGGATCAAAGGTGAGGAGGTGAGGAGGATACAACACTTGTCCCAACACCAGGAGTAACTGGGACCAGCAGGACCCAGGCACACAGGAACTCTGCCAGCACAGTGGCACAGGTTCCTTCCAGTCTGTCTGGGCTGGTGCCCAGACCGTGGATGCAAATTTTGCAGCCAGTCCCACAACACCCAGAGGAAGCTCCACTCCCAGGAGCTCTAACGGGCCCAGGATCACAGGATCACAGAATCACAGGATCACAGAGACAGCTTGACTCTGAGGAATTCTGACACAACCAGAATCACAAGAAGGACAGGCCCTAGTCAGATTTAGCCAGGGCAGGTAGCACTAGAGACAACCAGACAAAGGGAGGCAAGTGTAAGAACAGAAGCAATACAAACCAAGGTTACTTGGCATCATCAGAACCCAATTCTCCCACCATAGCAAGTCCTGGATACACTGTCACACAGGAAAAGCAAGATTCAGATCAAAAATCACTTCTCATGATGATGATACAGGACTTTAAGAAGGACATAAATAACTCCCCCAAAGAAATACTAGAGAATACAGATAAACATCAAGAAGCCCTTAAAAAGGAAACACAAAAATCCCTTAAAGAACTACAGGAAAACACAATCAAACAGGTGAAGGAAATGAATGAAACCATCCAGGATCTAAAAATGGAAATAGAGACAATAAAGAAATCACAAAGGGAGACAACCCTGGAATTAGAAAACCTAGGAAAGAGATCAGGAGTCATAGATGCAAGCTTCACTAACAGAATACAAGAGATAGAAGAGCGAATCTCAGGGGCAGAAGACACCACAGAAAACATTTGTAGAGACTAACTATGGAGCAGAGACTAAAGGAAGGACAATTGAGAGACTGCTCCACCTGGGAATCCTGCCCATATTCAACCATCAAATCTAGACACTATTGTGGATGCCAGCAAGTGCTGGATGACAGGAGCCTGATATAGCTGTCCCCTGAGAGGCGCTGACAGTACTTGACTAATACAAAAGTAGAGGCTCAACGCCATCCATTGGACTGAGTACAGGGTCCCCAATGAAGGAGCTAGAGAAAGGACTCAAGGAGCTGAAGGGTTTGCAGCCCCTTAGGACAAACAACAATATGAACTAACTAGTACCCTCAGAGCTCCTAGGGACTAAACCACCAACCAAAGAGTACACATGGCTCCAGCAGCATATGAATAGCAGAGGATGGCCAAGTTGGTCATCAATGGGAGGAGAGGCCCATGGCCCTGTGAAAGTTCAATGCCTCAGTGTAGGGGAATGCCAGGGCCAGTGAGCAGGAGGGGGTGGGGTGGTGAGCAGGGGGAGGAGGGAGGGAACAGGAGTTTGTTTTAGTTTTTGGTATTTTATTTTATTTTATTTTATTTTATTTTAGAGGGGAACCTGGGAAAGGAGATATTATAAATAAAGAAAATATCTAATTAAAAAAAAGAAAAAAAGAAAACATTGACACAACAGTCAAAGAAAATGCAAAAAGCAAAGAGATCCTAACCCAATACATCCAGGAAATCCAGGATGCAATGAGAAGACCAAACCTAAGGACAATAGGTATAGAAGAGAGTGAAGACTCCCAACTTAAAGGGCCAGCAAATATCTTCAACAAAATTATAGAAGAAAACTTCCCTAACCTAAAGAAAGAGATGCCCATGAACATACAAGAAGCCGATAGAACCCCAAATAGACTGGACCAGAAAAGAAATTCCTCCTGACACATAATAATCAAAACCCCAAATGCACTAAACAAAGAAAGAATATTAAAAGCAGTAAGGAAAAAAGGTCAAGTAACATATAAAGGCAGACCTATCAGAATTACACCAGACTTCTCACCAGAGACTATGAAAGCTAGAAGATCCTGGGCGGATGTCATACAGACCCTACAAGGACACAAATGCCAGCCCAGGCTACTATACCCAGCAAAACTCTCAATTACCATAGATGGTGAAAACAAAATATTCCATGACAAAACGAAATTTACACAATATCTTTCCACAAATCCAGCCCTACAAAGGATAAAAGATGGAAAACACCAACATAAGGAACAAAACTACACCCTAGAAGAAGCAAGAAAGTAATCTTTCAACAAAGCCACCCAAACCTAATTCCACCTCTAACAACAAAAATAACAGGAAGTAACAATTACTTTTTCTTAATAACTTAATTTGAAAATTAATATTACCAACATATCCTAATAGATTGAAATCCAAAAATATGAGGAATTAGAAATTCGTTGGCTGTCACCCAGTGATCTCTCTAATTTAGTAATTGGAGAAATAGGTCCAATATTGTACAATCCACATACACTTTCTGCTTGTTTGTACATGACAGTGTCTTGCTGTGTACCACGTCATGGTCTTGAAATCATGCTTCTCCTATCTCAACCTCTCTATTAGTAGTATTGTTTATTTCATGTCTTTACACTATACTATGGTTTTCAGAACAGCTTACATATTTCAAATATATTTATACTGCCAAAAGAAACATAGACAATCAACTTGGGAGGTGGCTTGTAAGAGAACAAAGAGTGAGATTGAATGCTTTGCTTCATGTTTGTAACTATTACATAAATTTTGAAAGAGAGGACTTTATAAGTTATTCTTTCTCTGAGATGAATGCTTTTCCAAATCATCACAGCCAATGAACTAGATTCTTACCCTCACCTAATATCTGTGCCACCCTCCAAGCAGAACCATTGTTCATTGAAACAGTTGGTGAATGACTTCACGGATAAACCATCTTAATACACACACCATTTCTTTTCTTTTCTTTTCTTTTCTTTTCTTTTCTTTTCTTTTTTCTTTTTTTGGTTTAAACATGTATTTTTTTGGGGGGTGGTTTCAGGGTTTTTTTAATTAGTTGTTTTCTTTATTTACATGTCATACAATATCCCCTTTCCCAGGTTCCCCTACAAAATAAAATAAAATGAAATAAAATAAAAAAACAAAAACAAAAACAAACCCCTGTTCCCTCCCCCCACCCCATCCCCTGCTCACCATCCCACCCCCTTCTGCTTCCTGGCCCTGACATTCCCCTACACTGGGGAATAGAACCTTCACAGGACCAAGGGCCTCTCCTCCCATTGATGACCTACTTTGCCATCCTCTGCTATACATCTGCTGCTGGTGCCATTAGTCCCACCATGTGTACTCTTTGGTTGCACACACCATTTCTTAAATGAACATAACCTGTTCTCTGTGGGCTGAGAATGAAGACAATCACTCAAGTCAAATAGCTTTGACCATAGCAGGAAATCTGTATTCAAAAATCATGCCTATAATTCATTCCTTGGCACAGCAGAACTGTCAACTCTCAGCTTAGCTACGATGGTGGTAAAATCCTTCGGTGATGTAAGGGCCATTGAAATACAACCTTATTACAATGAACTCCAATATCTAAAAATTGTTCTTGTTTTGGGTTTGTACCACAGAAAGAGCCAAGATTTTAAGCTCTGCTAAAAACAAAACAACCAACAAACAAAAAACTTTATCTATTTATATTATTTAAAAATATACTAATAGTGATGTATTATTTTAAAATATAGAGTTAATATGTTTGGAGTTATTTAAAATTTATATTGAGAAAAATGTATGTATTTTCAGTATTGCTGTAGACAAGCATGTACATAAGATTGTTCAATTGATTGTTGTTTTATATCAAACAATTTTTATAATAAAGAAATAAAACAATCCTAAATAGCAAAAGAACTACTGAATGTATCACCTACCATACCTGACCTCAAATTATGCTACTTGCACTACAGAGATATAACATTTTTTTAAAAAAGTATGGTATTGGCATAAAACCAGACACATTGATCAATGGAATCAAATTGAGGTCCCAGACAAAGTCACACACCTATGGACACATGACTTTTGATACAGGAGCCAGAAATACACACTGGAAAAAATAGCATCTCCAAAAATGAGTGATCAAACTGCATGGCTGCTTGTAAAAACATTCAAATAGATCCATACTTAACACCCTGTACAAAACTCGTCTACAAATGGATCAAAGACCTCAACATAAGATACACTGAGCCTGACAGAAGAAAGTGAGAAATAGCCTTGAACTGACTGGCATAGGAAGACTTTCTGAACAGAAAACCACCACAAAAAGGCACTAGACCAACAAGTAATGCAACCGAAGAGCTTCACAACAAAGGACAGTGTCATTAGGACAAAGTGGCAGCCTGCAGAATGGAAAATGATTTTTATAATACACATCTGGTGGAATGTCATATCCAAAATATATAAGGAACTCCAAAAACTGGATATCGAGAAAACAATCCCATTTTAAAAGGGTACAGATCTAAACAAAATTCTCAAAAGAGGATGCTCAAATGGCAAATGGCGGAGAAACACTTAAAGAAATGTTCAGCATTAGTCATCAGGAAAACGCAAAAATGAAAATACTTTGAGATTTCATCTAATACCCACCAAAATGGCTGAAATCAGTAAGACAAGTAACAGTTCATGCTGGTGAGGATGTCGAGCAAGGGGAACAGTCACTTGCTGCTGATGGAAGTACACCTTGTACAGCCACTATGGAAATCAGTGTGCTGGTTCCTCAGTAAGACTGAAATCAATCTACCTCAAGATCTAGCTGTACTACTCTAGGTCATGTACCCAAAGGACAATTCATCCTACCACAGATACACTTGCTCAACCATATGCATTGCTGCTGTATTCACAGTAGCCAGGAATTAGAAACAATCTAGATGTCCCTAACAGAAGTCTAGATTAAAAAAATATGATACACTTACACAATGGAGTATTACTTAGTTTATAAAACTAAGTAATGACATTTTAATAGGTAAATTGATAGAAATAGAAAAAGTCACCCTGAATGAAGAAACCCAGACCCAGAAAGAGAAATATGGTACATATTTGCTTACATGTGAATATCATCTCTGAAGTCAACAACAAAAGCACAATTTGTATAACAACAGAGGTTAAGAATAGAGTAAGTGACAAGGGGTATGCACATATAGATCTTATCAGGAGAGAAAAAATAGAGTAGATAGTTATGGATGGATAGAAGCTGGAATGCGAGGACCAAGTGGGAAGGAGGTGTGCTGAGGGAGGGAATATGAGGAAAGACATGTCAAATTAAGAGCCATTTGAGGGGTAGTATGGAAACCTAATACAGTAGAAGCTTTCATTTATATTTAAGCATGTGTGTGTGTGTGTGTGTGTGTGAGAGAGAGAGAGAGAGAGAGAGAGAGAGAGAGAGAGAGAGAGAGAGAGAGAGATCTAACTAAAATCAGCAAATAACAGGGGAGACAGAGCCCCAACTGGCCATCTCTTGTCATCAAATGAAGCTTCCAGTAGTAAGATTTGGTTACATCTAATTGAGTTGTTGGCCAAAGGTATCCCAGCTATTGCCAAGGCTATAGATTTCTCTCCACAAACTGGCAGCAAGGTTCTATTGCTAAAAACAACATCTACACAACTCATTGGACACAGAGAAGTCTAGCTGGTGCCTAACTAAAACCTTTACCCTGCGGACTAGCATCGTTGATACAAAAATGTATTCTGCATGCTACCAAAGAGCAGCATAAATGCCAACCAAGTTACAAGTCCTTTTATCTAAAATGGTGTCCCGCCTGCAAGGTATGCTAGTGAAATGGTGACACAAAGCTTGTGGGAGTGACTAACCTATATCTGATTTGACCTAAGGGCCACTCCATGAGATGGAAGCCATCTATGACACCGCCAGCATTACTTAGGAACCGACTTGTCCATCAAAGGGAGTCATTTCCCGTGTCTCTGGTAAAAGGGTTCTCCATTGATATATAGCTGTGGTAGCATAGCAAAGCACATGCTGGCCTCCAGGCTCTCTCGTTCCCTATTTACATGTACTTGTTATAATGTTCAAAGCCCATGCTTTGTTCTTGATTTTCTCACCTTCCAAGGCATCCCTTCTCCCAGATATGATTATACTTTATCTAATGGCAATATTCCTCCCTGCCTCCTCCCCTCTGCTATCTTCATATCACCACTATTCTCTCCTACCATTCTCCCCTTTTCTCTCACAGATAGCCCTGGCTATGTCTAGTCTGCTGCTTTTTCTCTCCACTCTGGATTTCTCTATATGCCTCTGGAAATCTCTCTCTTATCCACAAGAAAAACCACGTTCTCCCTAATCACAGAGAGGCCATTAGTGGTTTCTTTACTACATCTGCTGCATTCACTGGGGTGTTGATATCGTAGAGAGAAGTGACAGCTGCTGGAGAACCCCACCATGTTCCAGAACAAGTTTTAGGTTACAAATATTGAGATAGCTGAATGACAGTTTAGAAGGTGCATTGTTAAGGAACATATGGTGGCACTTGACAACTGACGCTGAACAAATGGAAGTTGCATGGCTGGGAAGAACCATCGCATGTAAGGTTCTCTGTCTCCACTCCTCAGCCAGACC
>JADRCD010105493.1:0-15707 GCA_019843815.1 Montemys delectorum | reverse complement strand
TGTGTGTGTGTGTGTGTGTGTGTGTGTGTGTGTTAGGAATTGTTTGTTTTAATAGCAAGTTTAAGGAAGATAATTGTGAAAACAGAAAGCCACAGAGCACACTTTGACACTTAAGATACCAGGCAGCCTTACATGCTAATAACTTCCACTTCCAGATGCCTTTTTTAAATGGCCAGTTACATTATACAATTTTATAATTTATTTGTCTTGACTTTGACTTTGACATATAAGTGCAGGAGCATCTTTTTACCTTCTCATGTATATCTGAATTTAACAAGAAATAAGCCACCATGAGTATTGGGGAAAGAGTGCTCATTCCCTGACCTGCACACTGTCCATCAATCTTCATATTCCAAAGAGACAGAGCAATAGCTACAATGGTCAGCTATAGCTCATGGTCCCTCTTTCTTATTATAAAGTTTTCTCATTTTATTACTTCCTCATATTGAAGTTCTGAGTTGTCCTGATTTTATATATATTTTTTATTGAAAATAGAGTCTTCTCTCATACAATACATCCCGACCACAGTTTCTTTTTCCTCCACTCCTCTCAGCTCCTAGATCCACTCCCACTCCATTTCCCTTCAGAAAAAAAAAGTAGACCTCCATAGACAACAACCAAACACAACAAAACAAGATACAATGAGACAAGGCAAAAAGCCCTCGTATTGAGGCTAGACCAGGCACATGTAAGCAGCACACACACAAAGAGAGATCCAACTTTAGGACCCTGAAATTTATATCATTTAGGGGGTCTCCTCCTAAAAAATGACAGAAAGTCATAAATACAGTATTAACTATTTCAATGACTACTTATTTGGAACTAGAAAATAAATCTCAACACTTTACCAACAAACCGGACAACACATGCATTAGGAGATCAAGAAAAACATAATGTGTCACTAATATCCACTCTTCCATAGTATTTTTCCTTTTCTACAAGTTTTGGCTTCATATTATTTGATCTTCTCTTTATTGGAGAATAATTTTCTAATATCACTTTAGCAGAGAATCTACAAGTATAATTCATTCCTCTAGCATCATTGATCAGTGTTTATTTTCCATTATTGCAGCTGGAGTGCATGGCAGACGCAATTTCAACATGTGATACTATTGTTTGTAGAGCTGTGGGCTTATGCTCACACATGCAGGTGTTCTAATGCGTCTGAGTGCTTGGTTCCCATCACGAAAGCCCAAGTCATTAGGATGTCTTTACAGTTTTCTATCCTGTATGATTGAATAAGTTCTTCATATTTTCATTGGGGAGACTCATATTTTCATCAGGCATTAAAAGAACACAAATCTTCTGCTAATGAAACTAGACATATCTGAAGCTTACAGTTAAAAAAAAAATAGCTTCTCAGGCCAGATATTTTCATTCTTGTCTTTCCGTCTCTGCCCACAGATGTGCAGTGCCCTGCACTGGCAGATGCATTTCTCTTCAAGGTGTCAGCTAGCCTTCCATCTCTGAGTTGTGAAGGCAGGAGAGCCAGCTTTGGAGGAAGGGTCTCACACCTACACTAGGAAGGGCTAGAGTAGATCGCTACATGTGAGAACGACGTAAACCATCTGTTACACTAATGTGGAGCTACACAGCTCCTCCGCTAGTGTTCTTATCTGAAGCTCAACACAACCCTCAGCTACTCCCTCATCAGCCACAGGAGAGAAACTACGGTCTAGGGAAGTCTGAATGGCAAAGGCAGTGCTTTTGGACAATTATAGCCAAGATAGCAGGAAGAGCTGTTGGAAAGGCTGGCTCCTTTGGAGATCCTTTAATCAGCAGGCCTGAGTGGGAGATCGGAGACCTTTGGAAGAATACTCTTGAAGGAGATATTGGGTATCAGGCCCTTCATTTCCTTTCTTTTTGCTTCCTAGCCATCGTGAGGTCGGCAGCTTCCTCAGGTCCATGTGCCTGCTATGGTGTTCTGCCTTACCACAGGTCCAAAGGCAACAAAACCAACTGACTAAAATGTCATAAACTGTAAGCAAAGTAAAAGCTCCATGATTTTCAGTTATGAATACCCAGAAACAGAAAGTTGACTAGCAAAAAGGCTTAATTTTGTTAATTACATAAATGTATAGATGATTATAAATAAACATACACTTACATATATTTATGAAATATAAATATAATTTATACTTATACTTTCTAGCAATTATTTATGTGTACTATAGATAAATTAATATATGGTTGATTTTAAATTTAATTTATAAAATACAAATATATAAAAAATATATGAACATTAATCAGAGTCTCTGTGACGCTGTGTGAGGAAGCAGAAGCCTGACCTTCAGTAACCTTGTCAAAATTATCTACTAGTCGGTTTATAATCCGTAGATGTCATACCAGAGCAAGAGCAGATGTTATATGAATGGACAACAGCACACAGGGCCTAACAGGGCTGGACATCGCTGGTCTAGGTGCTGAGGAAAGGAAGCACGCCCTGAAAGGAAAAGCAGGATTCTGAACACAGTCTGCCCGACTTGTCCTCTAAGACTCTTAATACCAACAGACAGTAGAGGTTCAGGAAGATGTTAAGTGAGGATCTGGTCCTGGATTAGAACTTGAGGTCTGACAGGTGACTGGAATAATGTGATGCTGACTATTAGAAAGAGGTGCATTGTCACAATAGTCAGGAACATTCTCTGGCAAGACTTTAATCCAGTTTCTCATGAGGAAGAATTTGGATTTTTTTTTAAATGGCATAGGCTCATTTTCATGGGCGACTAAATAAAAATAATTCTACAATAACTATGGTTTATTTACATGACTAGTTAATAGGCTACTATTTTACTTTTTATTTTTAATTGTAATTTCCATCTGGTGACTCAAATTGTGTTGATAAACCTGTGATGGAACTTTCAAATTGTTCAATAAAGAGAAGAAAGAATAAGTCGACACAGAGCCCACCATTAAAAGGCTCCAAACACAGAGTGGTGTTCCTTATCATAGCTAATAAAAAGCCTTTATTGTATTACATATTATTATTATGCAGAAAAATGAATGTAGAGAATCCTCTATTTACATGACCCAAAGGCCAACATTAGAAGAAATGTGCAATAGTAAAACTGAAATAAAATTATATTCTTAATTTCTAAATTGGGATTATACCAATTCACTAGTTAAGTAATGTCATAATAGCAATGTGTAAGAGAACAACATGTAATTATAAAGGTCTGTCTCATTAAAGTTGGAACTTAACTATAGCTTGTTGGTTAATTACATAGTCTAAAATCCCTGAAAGAAAAAACTAAGCTGTGAAGTTCAGCGATAGCATTCTGTACATTGTATTTTCTAAACAAGACGGTCTTGAGTTTGAACTATAATACCTAAGGAAATGAATGAAGAAAATACAGGCTCAGATTTGACACTGATGTTTCTACCATTCCACCCAACACAATCTTTCATTTCAATATAAGAATAAAATTAATCACACACATTATTTCTTTGTCTTGGATACATATCTACTTATATAAACGTTACAAGGTTACTCAGTGTTACTTGCTGATGGTAATATAAAAGGAAATAAAAAATGACAATTTCCCTTTTGAGACAAGTCTTCTGTTAGCTGACAACCAAGTAAACAACCAAAATGGAACAGTCTGCATTTCACTGAAGTGCATAGAAAGGAAATAATGTCCCTGTGGAAGCACAGGGCAATCTATTTTAAAGGGGAGCCTTTCAATGAGAAGACATTAAAGAATGCGATAAGATGCACACACCAAAAGCTGAGATGAGAAAATTTCAAACAGTGGGGAATTCAAAGTCCCCGTAGCAAGAAAGACCATTGTGATCCAGAAATTAAGAGAACAGTGAGATAGAAGCTTGGTGAGCAAAGAGGTGAAAGCATAATATGAGATGGAACTGAGAAGGACAGATTGTAAGTGTCTGAAGAACATGGCAAAGAGCCATGTTTTCTTTGAATGGTCATGAAAAGCTGTCTGACTTTGAAAAGCAAGGGCACATGCACACATGTAGATAGGTATGTGTGCACATGTATAACTATGTATTCCCATGACTAAAACATTTGGAGGGTTTTCAGATAAATAAATATGTGTGTACACACATGTGCACACATGTATATGGAAGGATATCAAAGTAGAAATGCACAGAGGTATACCTGCAGTCATGTGAGGAATAGACTTACTGGATTTTAGGAGTCTGTTAAATTATGACTTCTTTGAAATAGAATGTGATGATAAGTTGTCCTAGAGCAATGCTAGTGGAAGGTTGATGGGTTCACGTCAAGCATTACGATTGGCATTAAGAGGATTTATGGGCATATTGGCAGATGGAGAAAGTGTAAGCATAGTTCTTAATTTTCTAGCTCTAATATCTATGCTAATGGTGACACTGTTTATTATGGGGAACGACTACAGATCAGGAAAGTACCAGTTTAAGGAGAAAAATTAAGTGTTCCAATTTAAAGAATTTGTGCCGTGGCATCCTTTTTACATGATGCTAATGCTAAACAGATAGTTAATGAAGTTGAAGAATTCATTGTTTTTTTTACTAGAAATGTAAGGTTTTAAATCACTGGCACATATTTGTTGTGACTAAATAAGATGAAGTCACTTATTGAGAGAGAAAGAAGGGAGAGAGGAGGAGCAAGGGGGAGAGAGAGGAGGGATGGACAGAGGAAGGAAGGGAGGGAGGGAAGGAGAGAAAGTCTAAAAAGAAAGCAAATCCCAGGATAGAGCAGTAAGGAAGGCCAACATCTCAAGGATGGAGGAGGGAGCAGGTCCAGAAAAAAACACTAGACGAAGCAGCCAAAAGGTAAGAGGGCCCTCAGTAGAGATATGAAAAAAGCACACTTCTAGAGAAATGGTTCATTTCTGAATCTTATTGAGAGATGAAGTAAGATGAGAAGATAAACGACACTGTGCCTGGCAATGTGGAAGTCTCTGGGAACTAATGATGGTGATCTCTGTGGAGGGGTGCATGTGAAAGCCAAGCTGAAGTGAGCTAAGAAGGAACTCTTGGTAGATAATGTCAGAGAAGCTTTCCAGTGGCCTGGAGGGGCTAGAGCATGCAGGGTCAAGGTGAGCTCTCACTTGAGAGAATTTAGATGACATTTGATAGCTTCTGATGAAGATCTAATAAGCAGAGACAGAGTAGAAGATCAGACACTTTGGTCTTTCCACAAATAATGGAAGCTGTATTTACTCATAAATATTTCTTGACAAGGATACAGGTATTTCTGCCATAATACACTGATATGTTTAAATTTTGAATCTTTGTAACTTGAAAAAAAAGTGCTAAAAGGATAATTCCTTAGGAAAAACTCTCAAATCATACAAACTCCACCAAAGCACCAACATTTGAAGTCCAACAAATAATTGAAAATATAAGTTTCAAGTAAATAAAATCAACAGTGAATATAGATAAGACAAGATCATTCCCAGTGGTTGCTAGAAGGAGATTAAGAGAGAAAATATGCAAAATGCCAGAGGACACCTTGGAGTCAGGAGGCATTGTGCATGGACTCTGTACACAGTGTATTCCACAAGGTTTGTTTTCAGAAACTCTTCTACATAGTACAACACATTAGCATGCTATAAAAAACTGTGTGAGCTCCCTTCTAGACTATATTATCCTTTGATTTACTAATAAAATAAGAACTTACTTGAGTTTCATAAAAACACATTAGAGCAAAAAAAAAGAGTGTAAAGTTTGAATTTTTGTTTTTGTTGTTTTTGTTTAGTTTTTTTTTTTTACTTATTAAACAGCTTCTATGTGCATAGCAACATACTGAGCATGATGTAGAGTGAAAAGATGTATTAAAAGGGTTTTTTTCCTTCTAAATATATTGCCTTGAGATAAAAAAAAAAACCTTGAGTTTTATAGGCAAAAATAATAATAGGGGGATTGAAATGTGATTTGGTAAAAAATAATAAATATCAAACAATTACAATGATTCATAGCATTTGATGAGTATTTAGTAAGTGTCAGACATTGTACTTTAACTGCTTACTCACAGGGAGCCTATGAAGTGAGTTCTGTCTGTACTCTGGTTTTCATGAAAAATAGAAATCAAGGTCACACAGTGATTGGCAGACTCAATATTTGAAGCTTAGAGATCTAAGTCTGAATGGCCAGGATCTTAAACACAGCATTTGACATATTATTTCAACATGATTACTATACAAGTTGATGTGAATAAACCCTTCTTACCATCTTCAATAAATTGACATCTCACATTTAAAGTCTGCCTTAATTATAAAGCATTATATTGCCAGTGCATTCAGATCTGCTAGAGTTTATAGGAAATAGGAGGGAAGGAATGATGGGTTCCCAAAAAGGGTGCAAGGAGTTAGCCTATACAGTCACCGTTTCATATGCCATTGGTTTAGTTGTCCTGTAAACTAAGTATATATAATAGAAAGTGATGAAAGCTTAAGGCTCAGACTTACTTACCCCAGGAGAGACAGGGATTGATGGATGGGTCCTATAGTAACAAAAGGCCGTGGAGTGAGCTCCATGCAGTGAGAGATGGGTGAAATGATGGAGACCTAAAATTGAAAAACCCAAAGAACAACATTCGAACAATACATAAATGAGAAAAGCAATTCAGTAACGTCAAACTAACAGTGACACCTAATACAAAGGAAACCCCACTGCTCCTTCACCTTCTTTTACAATGTGGGGTTCATATGCAGAACAGCAGTTATGACAAAACAAAGAACAGATAGCTCTTCACTATGGATAGTTACCCTAGTTTCCACTCTCTTTTTCTCCTCCTAGACAAGTGGATGATGTAAGAAGATAAGAAGTATAGGTTCCCTCCTCCCAACACACATCAAGACATTGGAACTATCAGCTTATTCTATGCAGGTGGCAAGTAGAGATGTATACGATAACTTGATTGTGCACACAATTTTAAGTGAAATTTAAAGTTAAAATTTGAAACCAACAGATTTGAGTTTATTAACCTCAATGGACTATTTTATTAGTTATGAGAAACAATTAAAAGACCGTGGGATTGGCCTACTGTGTCATTGAACAAGCCCACTGCCTTATAAGAATAGATCCACAGCACTAATTTTTGGGGGGAGTGGAGCTGGATGGATCACTTTCCTTTTTGTTTTAATTTATTTCACATTCCCTATTACAGTTTCCCCTCCCTCCTCTCCTCCCATCCCTCTCCATCAACTCCCCTCTCCCCTGCCCCAATCCATTCCTCCTCCATTTCTCTTCAGAAAGGGGCAGGCCTCCAATGGACATCAACCAGCCATGACATATCACTTTGCAATAAGTCTAGGCACCTCTTCTTCTATGAAGGCTAGACAAGGCAACCCAATATGGGGAAAGGGTCCCAAGAACAGGCAACAGAGTCAGTGACAGCCCCAACTCCCACTGTTAGGAGTCCTACAAGAAGACCAAGCTACATAACTGCAACATAGGTCAGGCCCACAAAGAGTCTCTGGTTGGTGGTTTGGAGCTAATGATTTCATGTTTATATCTCACAAGTTGAGACTTTCCAAAACAGTGTTTCTGTGAAATGGGAAGGTTGGACTCCAGGTGCCCTGAGGTCCTCAGTGGGTCTAACATCCAAGTGTGTCCTAGCAGTGAGGAGTACAGGACTTCAAAAGGACAGCAGCTAGTTATATGGACAATATGGCCCTGTAGTGGTGCCCAAGAGCAGTGATGAAGGCTGCCTGATGGATGAGTCCCTCATTCTTCCCTCTGACTTGTCGGGGTGACAGTTCAGCACATACAGAAACCTTGCCTTCTATGCCTCTGTCTCAAAGCTGGTGCAGGTGAAAAGAAAAAGCAGTGGGAGGCAGAGATAGATTGGAAAGCAGAAGCTGAAGGAAAAAAGGAAGTTAAAAGCAGAAGAGGGGAAGCGAGCAGGATTGATGTGAGCATGAAGGACTTGTATGGAAGAGGAGTTAGTTCCTAGTCAATGTTTGCCAAAAGTCCTAAAATACTAAAACAAGATAAATAAAATAAAAATGGCAGAAACATTAAATAGAAAAATGATCTAGAGAAAACCAATGTAGACTGAGTAAATGCTACAGAATTGTTTGTGGGAACTGTGGGGGGGGGGTGTGGGGGGTGGTGTATGAGAGAGAGAGACAGAGACAGAGACAGAGACAGAGAGACAGAGAGACAGAGACAGAGAGAGCACTAAACCAGAGTGATAGAATGAAGAATGAACAATGTCAAGCCATACCCAGCATTCCAGCATAGATGAGGAGAGGGTACATGAGATCCCACCCCAGCAGAGGAGTGATTGACAATTGATGCCTGCTAGTGAAGGAAGGAGACTTGGTTTTCCTTAGAGTGATAGTTCTGGAAGGTTGTTCATATTCCCATGGATGATCTCACACTCATGCAGATGTGAGCAGCACTAATTAGACTCAATGAGTTTTTTAAAAAGAAAAACACATAACAGGAATTTCAGAGAGGACATCTGGGAGGGATCTAAGAGGAACTAGAGGGGGAATGGGAAGGAAATAAGATTAAACATAATTGTATTCTTATATGAGAAAGATTAAATTTTTAAAATTATCTATTTTTAAAAATGTTAGTGTAGTCTCCACAGACAAGACTGCTGTGGATGCCCTGGTGCTGTTTGTGTTTTGATGTTAATTCAACTTCTCTAAGAGGGGCCGCCTATACAAGGAGTGAATCAGTACTCAGGACTTCGTGTGACCCTTCTAATGAATAAAGAAACCAGTCACTGGGTGAGTAGGCAGGACTTCCAGGTTGGAGTGAAGAAGAGAAGAGGAGGAGAGGGCGAGGACATGGGCCTCTTGGATGGGACAGCAGGAACAAGAAGATGTAGCTACAAGTGATCCCTGGTTTAGATGGCGAATCTGTCAGGATTCACCACTGGAGGATTTAGGTTTGTTTAATATGGCTTACAAGACTAGGATTCTAGTTGTTGCTCTTAGCAACTGAGTTACCATTTATTCTGAACTAAGTTTGTGTGGTGCTTTACTTCACACAGTGACTCAACTGGGTTCCAAAGAGAAAGCTATGGTGGCAAAGTGTGGTTTGCAAGAAGTGAACCCCAAGAGGCCATGGGAATTTTGAAGCATGGGGTTGGCATGGTAATGACCTGCCAATGGGAACATAGCAAGCTGGGTGGAGAGATTTCGGAGCTCTGAGTCAAGAGAGTCTCCATAGGATGAGAACCGGCCAGCTATGCCCAACAGTGCCTGGCTGGCCAGCCTGCCAGCATGGCATGAACTGCATTTTTTATTATTTCCCACAACACAAGACTCTATGTCTCTACCACATACTCCCCAGGTCACAGTGGTAAGCTCACTAGAGTTGGCTATGGCCCATGCCTACAACTCTAAAGAAGCTCAAAGTAGCTTAGACTGTTAACATGTTCATTTAAATATTTGTGTACACATTGCAGTCATCCTATGAGTGTGACACTGTCCTCTTCATCAGAGCACCTGTGACTGCTTACAAAGGACCCCAAAATCAGGCCTGTTGGCTGTTGACAGTCCTTCATAGAAAGAGGATATACAGAAGTTCATCAGACCCTCACCTAATATCTCATCCAGTCCCTCGAATTTTTTACCTAATTGAACATAACCTCATGGTCTGTAGGGTATAAAGTGTGGAAGATTAACATAACAATCTGTGTAGCTAGGAGAAGTCATCATCCTTGCTGGGGTGACACTTTCACTGGTACAGCTACTTTGGAGTCACCCAGTCTCCTGTAACAATCATCTAATCCACATTTTCTAAGTAAGCCAAAAAACATTGGTTTCCCCAAGTTGGACTTCAGTGGGATCATATTTTTTTTGGCTTGTCAATGGTATCCTATATGGTAAGTCAGACAGTTGTCTGTGTTTCCACAGGGAAAGAGCTCCTGCTAAAGTATACAAGTCATCCCCATGAAAATTCTCCTTCCTGTTGGACATGTGTACACACTGTATTAAAATGTATACTGGCATTAGTTATTGTTTTTACAGTAGTTCAGTCTTACCTAACCTAGCATGTATCACAATAAAAACTGTATTTTCTCATCTGGGTCCTCATGATGTACTCATTGAACTTAATGTATACATGTATTTGATCAACTTCTCATTACCTGGAGCTTACTCTAGTGTAGGAAATGTTCAAACCTTCAATAAATACTTATTAGAGAAATAAATGAGCAATTAACACATTGATTATTTCATCGAGATACTGCAACCAAATAAATCATTCTCTCTTCCTACAGGTGAATATTTCTAAACTATGTATACACATTAAAGAGCACTAGAGAGCACTGGACCATTCTTGATCTCCAATTCTTCATCCTTTGTTTATGCTACCAACCTTCTCTGTGCATCTGTGCTTAGAAAAACCAGCCCCAGGACATATTTTTTACTTAATTTCTATGTTAATTAGCTTCATAGACTATTTTTCTTTATGACTGATAGCCTGTCAGTTCTTTTTCAAAATATGTAAAACAACTTTATAATCCTCTTTCCACTGTTCTAACCATTGGATATTTGACTATGAATTTAATTAACTGGAAATATAGCACAATAAACTAAATACATGAAAAAAGGGATGAAATTCTTTGTGTTGCCAAGTCTTAGTCTGTAGTTGCTCATCATCCCAGTTATATGGCTGAAGAAGCTGGGTTGGCTCTTGCTTCTACGTTTTGTTTATGAACGAAATCCCTAGTGTTCAAAACTACAAGCAATTTGATTCTGTTGATGGCAATGTACTTGCATACAAATGTTATTTTGAAATGATATTTTGAAATTGTGACCATAATGAATAGACAGAAAAGATTCTTTATTCTGTATCATTTCTCTTCTCTTCTAAGTGCAACCATTTAGGCCTTACTTACATAGTTTTCTCTCTTTTTTTTTAGCTTAGGGGGCCACTTATAAATCAGCTGCAGTCTTCTGATATAACTCCATCCCACCAGAATTCCCCATCATCTTGTATCCATGACAATTATAAAGTACAAATTTACTGGCTCATGACTATTTGTAGACATGTATCATTAACAGACTGAGGGAGTGATTTTCACTTTCACCCGCTGTAAGTTAACAGTAGATGCAAAACTAGATCATGAGGATTTGAATTTCAATTCTTGTTCCTGGCTTACATCTGACCTAAGTGATATAAGAAACTTCTATTTAAAACAAAACAAAAAGCAAACAAAAATGCTTCCACTGAATGGAGATATATGAATGACATAATTAAGAAATTAGGAAATCTAAAATCCTATAGAGATACTCTCCAATGAGAATTACCTAGATGAATCTCAAGACAAAAAATTTCAAAGGTGTTTAAAGAAGATGCAAAGAAACAGCCCAATGGAACTTACAAGAATTACCTTGAAGAGAATAAATGGCTGAGTGATGCCCAAGAAAATACAACTATGGGGCTAAATGAAATGATGAAGACAATGCAGAATTTGAAAACTGAAATCAATAAATATATAGGAATACTAAAGAACTCAAATGGAGTTTGTGATAGTTACTCTTCTGTCACTGTGATAAAACACTGTTATCAAGGCAATTTCATCCTATGAACGATGATGCATTTACTTAGACTTGGTGTTCCAGAGGTATACGACTTTATCACCACCATAGAAGGAAAGCAAGTGTGGCAGCAGGCAGGTATGGGAGCAGAAACAGCTGATAGCACATGTCTTGAACCATTAGGGAGGAGCAGAGAGAGAGAACTAAAACTGGCATGAGACTAAACTCTCCAAACCTTCCACCAATGACAAACCTCTGACAACAAAGGCACACACACCTCCTGAAGCCTCCCCCAAATGTGTCACCAGTTGGGGACAGGCATTCAAATGCTCAAGACTATCAGAGACATCTCTTTTAAACAACCACAAAGTCGCCATTTTCAATGACTCAACTAAAACTCTCAAGGGAAATTGAAATGAATTTCAATTTCCATCTCAAATAGAGAGACTAGACTAAAAAGCAAAGAATATGAACCTTTTTGTAAACTCAGGAAAGGAACATACAAGAAATGTGGATCACCACCAAATGAATTATAGGCATAGATGTAGAAGAAAATACCAGTGCAGGGGCATGCACCAGATATTCAGCAAGTCAGAGAAGAAAATTTCTCCAAACTAAGGAAAAATATACCCACACAAATTCAAAAAGCATATAGAACGCCAAGTAGAAAGACAGAAAAGGAAACCTCCAGATTATATAATAGTTAAAACACTAAATATACGGAAAAAGAAAAAATACTAAAAAGTTGCAAAAGAAAAACCACAAGTCATATATAAATGAAAAACCAATCAAAGTAACAGCTTTTCCCCCCCTCAGTGAAAACTTTGAAAGTCAGAAAAACCAGGACCCATACACTTCAAATTCTAAAAGACCAAAACTGCCAAACTATATTATTATACAAACAAGAGCAAAACTATCTTCCATTGCTTAAGGAGAAAGAAAATTCAATTCTTGTTCCAAACAGGCTGAAATAAATCATAGCCAGCAGACCAGTCCCAAACAGCATACAGAAAGCAAGAATTGCAACTGATGATGGCAACAAGCAGCCAAGAGTCTGGAGGAAGATAACAAATGACTCTGTAATTACTGAAATGCAAAGTACAAAGAACGCAAACATCAATAAGGACTGCAATCAGCACACACCTTTCAATAATAATTTTAAATGCATATTTTTATTTCATTCCAGTCTACTGCAAGAAGAGACTTCTCTGATGAGAGTTAGGCAATAAACTGATCTATGTATATAGCAGTATGATATTAAGAGTCATCTTATTCTTATATTCACAAAGCATAAAAATAGCAGATTTTTCATTTGAAGTCCATGGCCTATCTAATAACAGTGCCAGAACATCTGAAAAGGGAATTAGAAATTATTATTATATACTTACTTAAATTATATATAATTGTACACACACACACATTATATATATACATATATATGTGTGTGTGTATATATATATATATATATATATATATGATTTAGATGAAGTTGTGTTACCTAGGCTGACAATGCTTTCTTCCAAGAGACATAAGACTATCTAACAAAAACCCCAAGACCATGTATGAGAAACTCCCCTTTGAGTTTTCGGTCAGGGGAATTCAAGAGACTCCTAAAACTGTATAAATTATTTCTGTTACTTGCTTGCCTTCTAGAGATTGAAGGTAAGTTCCTATTGCTGAAGACACTATGCACTTCAGACACAGGAGAACCCAGGCGGATATTACTTGAAAGCTTCTTCCCCAAGGACTAGATTTTATATTATTTGAAGGTGCTATGCAAACTTCCAAGAGAGGGAATCAACTAATCATACCTGCCTTTGATTCCTATAAACTAAAACAATGACCAGTTGACCTGCATAACAAGATGTCTTTAATGATCAGTAGCACCACTAACATTCTGGTGGTAAGCAAAAGCTCTCTGATTGAACGTTAAGGCCCACTCAGTGAGAGATAAATCATGCTTAGTACTGTAAACCTCGCCAAGTACCTATTACTATCAGGGTCATGGATCTTAGAAGAGAATCTATTACTGTAACTTTACTAAACCAGTTTAATTCCTAGCTGCACTCCAAATACTTATCTTTATAGCCACAAATAAGTGCAGTTCTCACCCATCGTCAAAACAACCTCTCTTTAGAACAAAGGGAGATCATTACAGAATAACACAAACAGCAGAGATTCAGAGAATACATGTTTATGGGGTACACAGAACCAACAGATACACCTGTATCAAGGTGCATAGAGCTAAGGCTTAGAGAACATCACACAAGAGAGGGCAGAAATAGTATGCAAGCTAAACAGATAGAAAAATCTGTTGTGAGATTGTGTCTCCTAGAAATGACAGGGAAACAACACCCACAATACCTCAACAATGTGCCTGCCTAAACAAGATCTGAACAAGTACAATATCAGTAGACATGCTAATGTGAAATCTCACTGGGTCCTACCTCTAGACAAAAAACTACAGACATCTAATAACTAAGTCTTATGCAGGTATAATCTCCCTAATTGATTATTTAAAATCAAGAGATTAGCCCTGAAACCATATACATACAAGTAACACTAAACAGATTAAGGAAGGGGGGTGCACATGTGCACACATCCACACATCCACATTCGTTTTTGTTAAAACAGCAATTTTTAAAAGGTCATGAGTTCAAGAGGAAGCAAAGCTAGGGGTATATAGGAGAGGTTGCAAAGAGGCAAGGTAAGGGAGAAAATAATGTAATTATATTTATATTTATTTTTTAAAGACTATAAAGAGAAAAGGTCAGTAAGTTCCTCCATGGTATAGGATTGACAGTCTTTCTACACATAGATCAAGTAGACAAAAGAATAACCAGTAGCCAACATCAAACTAAATGAAGAGAAACCTGAAACAATCCCACTAAAATCAAAGAAACTAAACAAGGCTGACCACTCTCTCCCTACCTATTCAATATTGTACTTGAAGTTCTAGCTAAGCAATTAGTCAACAAAGGAAGGTCAAAGGGATACAAATTGGAAAAGAAGAAGTCAAAATATCACTATTTGCAGATAGCATGATACTTTACTTAAGTGACCCCATAAATTCCACCAGAGAAATTCTAAACCTGACAAACAACTTCAGCAAAGTGGCTGGATATAACATTAACTCAAACAAGTCAGTAGACTTCCTATATTCAAAGGATAAACAGGCTGAGAAAGAAATTAGGGAAACAACACCCTTCACAATAGTGACAAACAATATAAAGAAAGTATCTTGGTATGACTCAAACAAAGCAAATGAAAGATCTATAGGACAAGAATTTCAAGTCTGTGAAGAAAGAAGTTGAAGAAGACCTCAGAAGATGGAAAGATCTCCCATGCTCATGGATTGGAAGGATTAATATAGTATAAATGGTCATCTTGCCAAAAGCAATCTACAGATTCAATGCAATCTCCAACAAAATTCCAACTCAATTCTTCATAGAGTTAGAAAGAGAAATTCTCAAATTCATTTGGAATAACAAAAAAACCCAGGATAGCAAAAACCATTTTCAACATAAAAAAGAACTTTTGGGGGAATCACCATCCCTGACCTCAAACTGTACTATAGAGCAATAGTGATAAAAACTGCATGGTATTGGTACAGTGACAAGTAGGTAGATAAATGGAGTAGAATTGAAGACACAAAAATGAACCCATAAACCTATGGTCACTTGATCTTAGACAAAGAAGCTAAAACTATCCAGTAGAAAAAAGGTAGCATTTTCAACAAATGGTGCTGGTTCAACTGTCGGTCAACATGTAGAAGAATGCAAGTCAATCCATTCTTATCTCCCTGTACAAAGCTCAAGTCTAAGTGGATCAAGGACCTCCACATAAAACCACATACAATGAATCTAATAGAAGACCCTCGAACACATGGACACCAGGGAAATTGTCCTGAACAGAACATCAATGGCTTATGCTCTAAGATCAAGAATTGACAAATGGGACATCTTAAAATTGCAAAGCTTCTCTAAGGCAAAGGACGCCGTCAATAGGACAAAACAGCAACCAACAGATTGGGAAAAGATCTTTACCAATCCTATATCAGACAGAGAGCCCAATATATACAAAAAAAATTCAAGAAGTTAGACTCCAGAGAACCAAACAACCCTATTAAAAATAGGGAACAGACCTAAACAAAGATTTTCAAGAGGCAGGTAGATTTCTGAGTTTGAGGCCAGCCTGGTCTACAGAGTGAGTTCCAGGACAGCCAGGGCTATACAGAGAAACCCTGTCTCAAAA
>JADRCD010105489.1:18166-38453 GCA_019843815.1 Montemys delectorum | reverse complement strand
GAAGGAGGAGGAAGAGGAGGAGGAGGAGGAGGAGGAGGAGGAGGAGGAGGAGGAGGAGGAGGAGGAGGAGGAGGAGAAAAGGAATGGGGAGAAAGAACTGAAGTTGGGTCAAGTAGATCTATAAGGAGTTGGAGGAGTAAATATGATCGAAATATTTGTATGAAGTTCTCAACAAATTAATAAGAACATTATTTTTAAAAGTCAGAGCCAGACATTGGAAGAAAATACAAGCAAAGCCTATGGAAGATTTTATCTCCAGAAATTATAGAGAATTCTCAGAAACAAGTGTTAAGAAAACAACGAACCAAATGACATGTGAACTAAGAGTCTAAATACATACCTCAGCAAAGCCAATCCATGTGACAAGTTAAGTGACTGTTAACTGTAAAAGCAACACACATGGATCAATGCTGCTTAAATATGGGATGGTTACTGGTAAAAGTCCAATGCATACATTAAAAGTTAGAACTTCAGCTAAGGATCTGACTCGGTGGTAAGGACTTTTTGTTGTTGTTTTATTTTGTTTTGTTTTTTGAATATGTAAAGCCCTGGTTTCAATCTCCAGCACTGAAAAGAGGGTGGGAAAGAGAAAGAGAGAGTGAGAAAGAGAGAGAGAGGGAGAGAGGGAGGGAGAGAGTGTGAGCAAGAGAGATAGAGACAGAGACAGAGAGACAGAGCGGCAGAGAGATACAGAGAGAACTGAAGAAGGGAAGGAAAGAAGGGAGAATAAAAGAGAAGGTGAGACAGAAAAAGAGATATAAACAAAAACTATGAAAATGAAACATCTCTCTGAGTATAAAGAAAACGTACCTATGACCAAGTGCAATACAAGGGACAGACTGAAATAATCACATGAAGTTTGCCTGTGGGTGATGTCCAGCTTGCATGATCATGAACTGGACTTTGGAATCTTACATTCAAATCAGTGACTTTACTAACTTCAATTTCTTAAAATATCCTGGGTCCCTCAGGCATATACTTTATTGTTTGGGAATTTATGTTTCTTTTTTTCCCCATCCTTATTATAGAATAAGTAAGTTATAGAATTTCAGATTCATCAGGGGGGAATTACATATATTTTATTACTGAAAGAACAGTGAAGACGATTTCCAAGGTGCTTATACATTTACCAAATTAAAGCATGTATTAGTTTTTTGCTCTTATAATTGTCAAGGTGTCCTTTTGAGTGTCAAGAACAATTCTACTCCTAGTGGGTTATCTAACACTGTTGGAACTTCAATATCAATCAGAGTCCTTGGCTCAAAGGTTTATGCTGTGAGGAAGATCGTTCTCAGCAGTGTTCATGTGCTATGTGTAGAATAGGAGAAAAACTACAGTATTGAGCAACAATCCTGCAAACAACTCTCATCTCAATAATTTGGAAATGTCCTATAGATGTGTTATTTAAAACCATATCAATGCATTTTATGTTAAAAATTTACATTTTTTAAAGAATACAAATTAATTGAAGATAATCTGGAAACAAATGGATTCATAACTCACTAAGGGTGACTAAAAAGTGTCTAAGAAAACCTCATCCCAATACCATATCATGCCATAGTTTCAAACAACTGTATAAAAATCATCCACAAGGTAAGATAAAGAGACATTATGTAATGCATTTGATAAAGCCAATGCAAATTAATTTTAAAGCTGACAAGAATATCCCAAGATGGTAAAAATTTTAGAAAATGTATACAATATAGATGGGACAATTCTGAATAAAATATTACCAAAGTAATCTCACAGGTATAAATAGAAAGTGGATTTGTTCTAAATATGCAGGATTGGTGTTGTTCCTTTTTAAAATTAGTCAGTGTGATTCACTATTGTTAGACATGAATTCCCATAGGACTCTCAGTTATCTGCATATATTTCTAATGACAGGCCTATTGCAGACATACTTTCAAGAATGTAACCATAGTATAACCCTCCAGAGAAAGGGCATGTTTTCTTTCTTTCCGGCATAATAAATATAGCATCTCACTGTGGGGCAGCGGGTATGCCTACTGCTCACGTTACAGGAGCCTTAGGTTATCTTACTAATGACTGCTCTCTTTTAGTGCACATCAATGTGTGTTTTGGTATTTGCTTGTTGAACTGAAGCTCAAGATACTAGACCCAGTGATCCTCTGGTAATTGCTATGCTGTGAATAATAAACCACCTTTTCTCAAACTCAAGAATCTTATCTCCTTCTATCATCTGTAAACAGTGACAGGGTAACTTCTAATCTTACAGATAGGGTAAACTTTTAGGCATTTCTGGCACCTGTATTAACAGACACAGATCATTTCAACAATGGTAGAAAAATCATTAATGGTATTGAACACAAATGCACAAGTTAAAAATCTTAATAAGCAAAGGAAAGAAAGGAACTTACTCAAGCTGATGTGCAATGTGCTGAGACAATTGCACCTTAATTGCTGAAAGTTAACATCTCCCTCAAATTAAAATATGACAAAACTATAATCTGCCATCACAGTTACTCATTTTTCTAAATGTCACATCTGGTTATGTTACACAAGGAAAACTCAAAGTAAAGCATTAGTAGTTTGAAAAGAAAGAAATGAAAGTGGTATTATCCGATGACCATGTGATGGTGCATTTAAAAAGAGACAAAAATGTTTGAGTCAATGAACTCAATATTAGAAAATTAATGTAAGAGAACCATAGGACACAAAGTCAATATATAAAGATATATTTATATATTTATGTATTTTAGCAATATATAAGTAAATGATAAATGCAAAATAATATACTTAAAAATAAAAAATTGTAGGAAAAAATTGAAGTGTATTATTGATGGAAAGATTTTAGGGAAGTCCAAGGTAGTAGAGTCTTTACTAGAAATGTCTGTATAAACAATACTGAAACAATGACAGTATAAATGAATATGGTAACATTGCCAGGAAAAGTTTTGTGGTGTCTCACCCCTAAACAAAAAACTACAGGCTGCTAATGGCTGCTCGAAGACAGAGAAGTAGCTTCCCGTGGGATGAACCTCTATTGAACTGTCTATAGCTGAGTGGTAAGCCTTAAAAATCATATACATGCAAACAACAAAAATGAACTTAGTTATTTTCATTTATATATTTATATACAAACATACATAGACATATAGGCATATAAGCATACATATACATACTTATATGTATATAACAACAATAGTCAAAGAAAAAGGGACTTTCAACATAAGAATAGGGGGAATGAAAAAAAGGTTGGGGAATGTTGGAGAGAGAAAAGATTGAAATTATATTTCAATTTAAAACATTTTTTAAAATTTAATAATACTAAAATACATAATAAGTAAAATATTTGGTTAACACTTTATATATTAATATCATATACCTAAGAAAGAAGGACATATTAATTAAAAGATTAAATTTCTGAAATATTTTTTTTCTTTAGAATATTTTACGTGTTCAGTACAATCCTAACAAATCTTCATAGATTTCCTTTGAAATGGTCAACTGATCCTAAAATTTAAAAGATCATCCCAAAGTTTACAAATTCTGATGCACTGAACTCCTGACAGAGACTTGGTTGTCTATTGCAAAGGAGTTTAGTGATTAAAAGGACTCACACATATAGTGACCTAGTTTATAGCACTTCAGTGTGATGGGTAAATGAATTTTGTCTATAATGCATAATAAAATAATTCATTTGCCACTTGCCTCACCTCATACATAATAATCAATTTTGTTGACATTACTTATTGTTGACAACAGAATGACAACAGGAAAAACTAACATGTTGAAAGAACACAAGAGATCATTTCTATAGATATGAAATAAATTAAGACTTCTTAAACATTAAATAATTTATAAATTATAAAAGATTTCATGAAACATTGATCATCACAAAACAAGAAAACTGGTGAATTTTATTTTATTAAAATTTGTTTTTTGTTTTTTTTGCCCACCAAAAACCACCATAGAGGGAAAGTGGAAATAAATCCTCATTAAAAGATCTGCAACATGAACCTCAGAGGATGATTAAAACTCTTTGCCAAGGAACTCAATCTCATGGCTACCATGAGTGATAGGAACATTGTCTTGAGGCTCAGGACCATGAGCATAATCACAACACCAAACAAAATCCATGTGCTGATGTTAAAGCACTTATCCCTAATAAACTTATCAACAAATTATCTCGGGTGCATGTAGCAAACTACAAATAAATTTAAAAGATGGATTTAATGAGCAAAATAGAAATACCCAAAGAAGTAGTTCATAAAAGGAGGTTTGCATTGGTCTTGTATAGACTTTTCATAAAAGAAGACATCTGTTGCTCTCGAGTAGAAAATTCTTGTGCAGAATATACCTATAGTCTATATTATTATATTGATTATCTGTGAAGTGCAAATTAAAGGCATTGAATGATGTTATTACCCATTTCCCCACCAGGAGGGTTGAAATGAAAAAGAGAAAACATCATGTATTAATGACACTGAAAAAACTGGAACTTTTTCTCTAAAAGTAGACCATATTTTAGGTTCTAAAGCAAAGCTTGAAACATACAAGGAATTGAAAGATTTTTTTTTTGTGTCGTAAATCATAGTAGAATAAAAATATTGGTTGCTGCAAAGATAAATTACACAAGGAGAAAGCATACTCATATATGGAGTAGAATAATACAGTAACAAATGATAGGAGCTGGAAGAAATTGGGGAGGGGAAATTTAGAAGTCTTAGATTCATTAGATTCTAAAGGGAAATATAAATTTCTAAGGATAATGAGAAAAAACAGGCAAAATTTATCAGAACTTTTTTTATATACCAAAGGTGGTCCTAGGAGGAAAGTTTACAGTTTTATTTGAGATCAAGGAGATCCCAATAAATAACTTAATGAAATGTTTTAAGGTTTCAGAAAAACTTGAACACAACAAATTCCAAACTAGAAAGCTAAGGTAGTAACAAAAATCAGGGGAGAAGTAGTAAAATGGGATAAAAAGAAATCCATCCAAGAGAGGTTTTTCTTGAGAATATAAACAACCCTAAAAAGAGAAAACACAACAAAAATCAAAGATAAAAATGTGCAGCATTACAATATATTCTAATGAAATCCAGAAGATCATTTGAAAACTTACATTCTAATAGAACTGGAAGATATAGAAGAAACTGACAACTTCCTAGACATATGATCTACCAAATTAAATCAAGAGAATTGAAATTATTTTAAAACATCCATGGTAATCTATAAGAATGAAAGAGTAATAAAAAGATTTCTGAAACACAGAAGCCCGGAACCAAGAAGGTATCCTGACAAATTCTACCAAAATGTTCAATAATGCCTAACCTCATGTTCCTCTAGTTGAAAGAGCAGTAGAAAGAGAACATTCCAAACTTTGGTTTTGTCGTGTGATGCAGACTCCTAGGATATCTTGCTGAGGCAGACTCACATAGTGTTTTCCTGAGGCCCGACTCTTAGGAGGACACGTAATATTTGGAAAAAGTATAAATAGGACTCACTGGAGAGTGGTGAGGGCGCTTGGATAGCTAGCCTTGCAATGCTTCTCCGGTCTGCCACCTTAGCTATTTCACTTCATTGACAGAGACGCAGCAGAGTACTTCTCCTGGTGTCCCAGCCTATCCTACTTATCCTGCTGACTAGTGCCAATTCTGTTGGATAGTGCCACCATGGCTGATTCGTGTCTGGTATCCTGACTCTACTGAACTGGACTGCTGGTACCCTGACGACGGAGATTGGAATCACCCCAAAGGACTACTTTTAAGCAGGTCCACATCCCCTTGTCGTATTTACCATTTTTTTTTCTCCTCTACCTTTGGTCGTGGACGGGAGACAGGAAAGGGGGATAAAAGTTGTAATATAAATAAATAAAATGATCAATAAAAAGGAAATGCTGAGTTTTTTTTGTTTTAAATTGTTTTATTCTTTTTATTTAATTTTATGTGTGTGAGTGTTGTTGCTGCAAAAACACTTTTTTTAATTCAACCTTTTATTTTTTTAATTATTTTTTATTAGATATTTTCTTTATTTACATGTAAATTTCTCCTTTCCCAGGTTCCCCTCCAAAAAACAAACAAACAAACAAACAAAACCAACAAGAACAAACTCCTTTTGCCTCCCCCCTCCCCATGCCTGCCACCCCACCCTCTCCCACTTATTGGCCCTGGCATTCCCCTACACTGGGGCACAAAACTTTCATTGAACTGAGTACACGGTCCCCAATGAAGGAGTTAGAGAAAGGTTCTATGGAGCTGAAGGGTTTGCAGCCCCTTAAGACAAACAACAATTACTAACTAGTACCCTCAGAGTTCCCAGAGACCCAACCACCAATCAAGGACTATACATGGTGGGACTGAATGTTCTGGCAGCAGGTGTATAGTAGAGGATCGCAAACTTGATCATCAATAGGAGGAAAGGACCTCGGCCTTGTGAAGGAATGCTGAATTTTTGATGCTATTGTTTACTCTACTCTGAAACCAAGAACTCTAGTGACTATCCTGCATTTCTCATTTTTTTCCTCACATCTTCACTTCCTTATTTTCCTTTTTCTCCTCGGCAAGCATGTACCAATAATTTCCTCAGAGCATTCACTCACTTTCTCGAGTCTTGGTTTTAGATTCCCGTGTTCTTTCTTAAACATGGCCACTTGCATCACAATCTCCATGTCAGTCTCATTTCTGAAGTTCTATTACTTCTGCCGGCCTCCTACCTCCAAACTCAGTTTTTCTGATGTTTGTATTTCCTTTTAGTAACCTTCCAAGTTTCAATGCCAAGAGGCCATTTTGTTTAGTCCTTCTTGGATCCATTCAGTGTGAAATCAAAGTACATTTGAACATAAATTCTCACAAAAACTTACTATAATATGGTATAATTTTCCCCAGCATATTGGTCAGATTTTTTTCTAGCCTTTCATTTTGAAGTCTTTGTATCCTGTTAATGGAGAGCCCAAATTTTACATAGGTGTTTGATTTAAATTTTCTCATGTTGTGACAAACTCTCTTATTTATTTCTTGATCTCAAATAGCAAGCTGGCCGTAGTTCTACGCTTAGCTACCTATCCCTACCCCACCACCAGGGGGCAGAAGCTCAAGCGCTTATTCTTTGGAGTTCAGTTTCTTCCACCTCGTATCAGGACATTTTTCTTTTCTTAGCTTGGCTAGAAGTTTAATGTATTCTAAAATGCACCTTATTTATTTGGTGTTTCTGAATTTGGAGACCTCATGATTTTTGTGTGTGTGTGTGTGTGTGTGTGTGTGTGTGTGTGTGTGTATTCCACAGTTTTGAGTTTATGTAGGTTATGAGCTCTATGTAGGTGTTGTGATTCTGAAGAACATACACAAGTAAACTTCCAGCTTATTGGTATGTCGTTTTGTATAAATATGTATGTCAGAAGTTGACCTGAGGAAAATGCCTCCTGTTGCAGAAACCAGAGGATAATTCTTCCTTCAGCAATTTGAATGAATCAGAAGGATGTATTATGGTCACTTTCAGCACAGAAAACAAATCAATAAACTGGCACATTTATTGAGTGTTCAACATCGAATAAATTCTAACTTTAGAGGCTGTGTTCATGAATTCCTAATACATCACTCTTCTTAGAATTTGTGTATAAATTCACAGGTCAAAAGACTTCATATTAGTGATATTTTCTTTTGAATACGTTTATTAATTTTCCTTAAATTTTTATGAACTTGCGTTGACCCTTTCAGAGATATCAAAATCATAGTACTATATTTGAGATTTTTGTTATCATTTTTTTCAAAACTCAGAAAGCATTTAGTGTTGAGTATTTTTGCAATAAATTGTTCTCAGTATAAATTTGTTATCAATTGTTTTTGTTTTAATTCAGAAAAAGGGAAAAGGTAAAAGAAAGAAAATTGAGGTACAATGTACAGTGAGCTAATACGAAAAATAAAAATAGGTTTTAAAATAACTGCTAACAAGCAAATTAGCTCCTGAATGGAAAGGCAGTAGATCAATAATGACAGTAAAACTAGAGAGTTCTTGCTGATCTCATATTGTCTGTGAATGCAAACTGTAAAAGAGGTCCCCACAGGCCTCCAACAATAACCTACAAAGAATGAGACACAAAGAGTATCGAGCATAGAGGTAGTTCAATTTCCCAAGACAGCCAGCTCTTGTCACATCAAACCACCTATTAGTCACAAACTCATACAACTAAGAATTCTCTGGTCTCCCGAGATTGCCTGTCATCTTGAAGGAGATAATACAATGAAAGGCTTCAGTTTCTTCTGTGCCATGTTTAGTTTATTGTTTTCAATAGATCATGCTATTTATGATGTTGCTATTACATATAAACAAGATGCTATGCTTTCAGATTGGAACATGACATCAGTGTGCCAGCAAATGAAAAAAGATAGTTAAACAAATGTAAAAATAAAATAATATACCTGAAAAATACATTCCCTGACATTTTATAAACCTATATAATACTTAAAATTATTCAAAATGTATTAATTAGTTAAATTATGCAATGTAATTGTGTAACAAAATTTAAAATATAGCTATATTTAGAGTAATTTAAAAAAATGAATGTTCCAATCTCTTATCTGATAGATGTAGAAAATAGGCTCAATGGATATAAAGTTGAGAATGTAGCAGAGCTAGATAGGTAAGGTAGAAAGGCAGCTCGCAAGTCCATGTGCAAACATCACTAGATGTGCATGTAGTAGTTCACCCAGCCAAGCACTAGCCATGACTGATCCTGCTTAGCTTCTGGGATCAGGGTGGGTTGGTCACAGACTATACTCAAATATCTAACAAGGGTTCAATTTTCCATAAACACGTAATCCGACAGCAGGGAAAGCAAAGCATCACCTATCAATTCCATCATTCAGAGTAATGGTTGAATTGCCATGATGTGTGGAGTTGCTAGCTAAATGCTGGAGTCCTAAAACTGACAGCTTCCTTAAAGGATACGTAGTCTATCCTGAAGCAAGCAGGCAGGAATTTCAATGGGAAAAAGCTTGCTGAGTTCTGTGATGGCAGAAGGAACAAGATGTAGTTTGCATAAAGATGAAAATATTTGAACAGAACATTAGGACATTTCTACACAAACCTTGAAAGGAAAAGTATTATTAATATTGTGTGCATATGCACATATGTATATTCACATATGTGTCTGAGTGCTCAAAGAGGCCAGGAGCATCAGATACCCTGAAGCTGGTGTTACAGGCAGTAATGGGTGCTGGGAACTGAACCTTTGTCACAGCAGTACATATTTTTTACCTGTCAGCCCTTACTGCAGCATAAGAAAAGGGAATTTTTGAGTCGGGTTTAGGAACAAGAGTAAAGATGAATGGTAACAAGAGGTTGCTGATAGCCCTTTCAACAGGACACAGGGGAAACAGAGAAATGGGAGATGTGGAGGAAGGCTTAGTGTAGGAGGAATGAGGAGACCTGAAGGCATTGAATGTTATTTTGAATGCTAAAATAGATTAGGGTTAGGGTTAGGGTTAGGGTTAGGGTTAGGGTTAGGGTTAGGGTTAGGGTTAGGGTTAGGGTAAGGGTTAGGGTTAGGGTTAGGGTTAGAGACAGAAAGGGTGTGGATCTATATGGGAAGAGAGGTGAAGAAGAACTGGGAGAGCAGGTATGGGGGAACCTGTAATCAGAATATATTATATAAAAAATCTATTTTCAAGAAAAGAACAAAAGTAGCTTATCTGTGAATTAGCACTATAATACTGTTAAGCCTTTTGAAGTCTTCCTATGCACTTGCTACATGCTATATGTAGCAACTAAACCATCTGGAAACACCTTTTAAGTATAATTATTTTCACTTCAGAATGGTAAAACTTATATCTCTAAGAATACCCCATATTCCCCAAGTTCCTTAGTTAATAAGTTTTGTGGTCTTAACTGTTATTCTCATGCCCATAAACACCTGGGGATTTTTAGGTCTCAAAATAGAAAGAAACAACAAACCAAAGGGAGACAGTTTTCTCCAACTTGTGATAGATGAGACTTGTCACAAGTACTAGCAAATGAAAAGGTTCAATGGGATAGATTTATCCCAAAGAAATAAATAGAAGATAATCTAAGGGAAGACCAGCGGTTACAGGGTGTCCTTTATGTGTAAGGTGCCAGTGTATAGGTTTTATAGTATATCTTCAGGAGTAGCAGGAATGAAGCTATCTAACTACATCACTCTTTTAAAAAAAAACTACTACATCTCATTTTTAAAATAATAAAAATGCAATACATTCCCATACAGGTGACACTTTAAATTTTTACAGAACAATAGGGTGATTTGAAGCATGGGATTTGAAGTGTGCAAGTCATACAGTGGCTTAAGCAGCTATGTGTAGCTCTGCACATGTGCATACTACCAGGCATCCCTCAGAGACGGATCAGAAACAAACCTGACCTGGCTTCTGTAATTACATATGCCCAGAAGAATTCTATTACTCTTTGTTGGCATTCTAGATTACTGTTATCTCCTTATCAAAATGCCAACTCCATCCTGTATCTGCACATTCTGAGTGTTTTGTCTTTTAATCACACACACACACACACACACACACACACACACACACACACACACCTCTTATAATATACATTGCCTTAAAAACCCATGTCCATGCCCCCTGTGAACTGGAATAAACAATAAATAATTCTGAATGGCATCCCTTCCAGTATTGCATAGTATCCCAACTGAATTTAAATTCTTAGTTTGTGAAATAAGGATAATCTTAATCAATTATAATGCAGTTTTTACATCGAGTTACATGCTATATTTAGAAATGTAGGAACTGAGAAGAGCCCAGTTGTCTTATTATTGTATCTTCTAATCCTCTTTTGCATAATTTTTCCTGACATCTTTTTCCGGCACCAAACATCAAATCCAGGGCCTTGAGCTTACCACTGAGCCATAATCCAAATATCCTCGGTTTATTTTTACCTCTTGATTGCTTTTGGGTGTGTTGCTGTTGATGGTGTTGTTGTTTTGCTTTCTCATTTAACACAAACCAAAAAGACAACCATATTTTCAGTTTCCCTTTTTTCAACTCTTGTTTTATAAAACCTCTGGACTTTAAAAGAAAGAGTCTAAATATTCATTCTTCTCTCATACACCACCTTTCTGTCTGCCACTTTACCAAAATCAAATCTTCTTTAGAACTCAGCAAAAGGCGGGTGACATAAGAGGTCCTTCTTGGATTAATGAATGGGTACAGGATGTGTGTTTACAAGTTCATTTTTAAACACTTGAGTAAACTATATCTTGATTATAAAATCAATAAGCTAAGCCACACATTTGGTTTATACAAATGAAAACACAAAATGGCTTATTATATCAATATCAGTAAATTTCGATGTCAGCAAAGGCAGAACAAAGATCATCCCTGTAATGGCCCAGCATTTTACACTTTGCTAGTTACATTGATTTGGTTCAGCCTGCCAGTTAGTACTGGATCTAAGGGAGATGAAGGACATGACTGAATTGAGACCACAGAAGAGGAAAGACCACCCGATGTGATTGGCACTTCTTTTTAATCAGCATCCATCCAACACACCAAGCCAACCCCATTGTGACCATCACTCTTGATCACTGCATTATTCATTATAATTCACTGGTTCTTTTAGAATCGGTAGCAAATTATTTGGCTTTCAATAACATTAGTTACCAGAATCCTACTTAAGTATGGTGTATAATGATTTTGTTCCAGCATACCATTGGTTAGCATCTCTTCATTATATATTCAAAAGAGAGTGTGAAGTAAGTCTTTAAAGAACTGTGAATGGATTTTGTGGCATCCATGGCCCACATTTCTCCTAATCCACTCTGGAGGCTACTTTCTTAGGCAAGGCCCATATCATTCCTGGTATAAGTGACAGACACATTGGCTTGTGGAGGGTATGGGGAGGAAATCTCCAGCACCAATACTTCTCCCACCAAGTTAATTGACAAAACAAGTTAACAACATATGAATTATCCTCAGGAGGGAGCTCAAAATGCGGTTGGATTGATTGATTAGATCATTTACCATTTAGTACTGAGTGCCTATCTCGGGCTTGTGCAATTTGAGTAGGCAAAAGAAGCACTCTGGAAAAAAATAAATAACAATTCATAATATCAGTCTAGAGAGGAGAGAGACAGAGAAACAGAGACAGTGACAGAGAAAGTCCAGGAAATATGTTCACTCCAATGGTACCAGAGGAAGTTTCTATTAAAAAAATATCCGAAGGTCTAAGAATCATGGTAAGGCTAAAGATGTCGTTATAGGAGAACATGGCATGACACAGAAGCATACAGTATGTAGACAATGTATCCGAGGTCAGAGACACGCCTTCAGAGAAAGATTACACAATGCTAGATGTAAGAGAAAAGTTTGAAAACCCTCCTTCAGGCACCTTGTCATACACAGACAGCAGAGGAGAAGGTTTGTAACTGCGTGGTCAGTGTTTACACTCATTAGGCATAGAATTTGTAGAATAAAGAGAGTATGCAAAGTCATTCAGTAAGAAGAAAATTTGAAATTGTCATAAGGTGGAGCTTTCTTAGAAGGGCACCTCATATCAGCTTCATACTAGGAGAAATCCTTGGACGTCTGAGTTTTACCACATTATAAAAGGAAGTTATTTACTTACTGAATGCTTGAGTGTTTAACAGGACATGGACGTGTAGATAGATGTCTCTTGTTCCACTGGCAATGGATGCTATGTGTAGTCCATGAGGCTTCGCCTATCCTATCTCACCCGCTGCTGTCTTCTCATCGACCTGTGTCCTGCTTGCTAATATCACAGTTATTCAGTTAACTGGATTGTGGATAAATTCCCAACTTTGTAGCTCATTTATCATCATTATTTTTCTACGCAAGAAACCCAAAGTTAACATAGTTTATATGTGTGCCCACATAACTCTAAAATGTGCTTCCTCGTTTAAGACGTAAGCGAATGCCAAGATTACAATTCAGATGACAAATGAGCACAGCACAACACCTGTCCTCTTCAGCATACGACCCTGCTGTAGCACCAGACGTGATTCTGTACAGCCTGTCTTTCTTTATGCAAGGAAGAAAGATAACCTTTCCTTTCTTACTATATATGTTTTCCAAGTTGTATTAGTCAAAAGCGTACTCATAAGTCAAGGAAGCACACAGAGTAGGGAGGGGGAGAGGGAAGGGGAGGCGGGGAGAGAGAGAGTTCATAAAGTTTGTGAAGTGTTCCTTTCTGGTCCTTGCAGTGATTTAACCAAACTCTGAATCAATGGCTACATTTGAGAACAGCTTAAGCTCATGGTGGAGGGGGAAATCAAAGGTGCTGTACTCTACTTCCTCTCTTTTAAAGTTAGGACCTTGCTGCAGTTCTGATGAGAATTCAGTTGAAGGCCTAACTTTTAGAGCTGTCAATGGTTATTGTGTTCTTTAGCATAGCACAAGCAGGATTGAAAACTTTCTTGCTTTCTGATTTGCTTGTAGTTTCTGTTGTTAAATAAACCAGACTGGAATACTGCTCAAAAGAAAAGTTTTTTAAGGAGGGGTAGATAATACAGCTATGTTTGTAAATGGGTGGGTAGGAGAGAGGGAGGGAGGGAGGAAGAGGGAGAGTGAAAGAGAGAGAGGGAAAGAGAGAGAGAGAGAGCGAGAGAGAGAGAGAGAGAGAGAGAGAGAGAGAGAGAGAGAGAGAGAGAAAACATGAGAAGATGGCAAAGGGTGAACACTGAAGGAACTGAAGGAAGGCAGCGCACATACCCTGATGACCTTGGCTAGCTCAGTGGGGTCTTCCTGGGCAGCTAGGCTGACCTCAAAGTCTACTTGGTGTACTTCTCCTGATCTAAGTGTTTGTATAGCTAAATCCACAGGGTTCTTCTTCCAAGCCATAGTGTTTGAAAATCTGTTCCAAGTAGCAGTTTGACCCTCACCTCTGCTGAGCTTCATTGCCAATTATTTTATGTTTGCAGTATTATAGTAAAAGTAAGAAAATAGCAATACTTGGCAGAATGTTAAAGTTATTATTTTTACTGGGTCAATAGAGGAATCATTTTTATATTAATCACAAAACATATCTCTGTATCACTAATTGGGCAGAAAAGGTTTACTGTATAATTGAGTTCATTTCTTTGAAATTTGTCTCTTTTGTTCTGTTTCCCACTATTTTACTGTAGCGTATTTTATCACCTAACAGCTTTTCTACCCTATAATTTCCTAAGTTAAGAGGTTCAGATAACTCTGGTTCCTTTATCTATTATTCCTCAGTATAAAACATGAAAAGTAACACAAAAGTAGTCTAAAATTTTTGTTGATTGGACAAATTAATGACTACCAAATGCAAAATAATAATGCATTCTTGGAGGTGTATATAAGCTAACAACATGGTAGATTCACATGAAAATGCTAAAATTATAAATTAAAAAGTTGTATAGTCTTTCTTGGTGGTAGGTTGTATCTGCATTCAATAAAATTTAGATCTTTAGCAGTTTGTTTAATATCATATCAACTACCCACATATTTTTTTCTATTAATGATCAATCTGAAGTATTTGATTCCTTTGTTTTGTGAGAAGCCACTCAAATTCTTCTGTTTGACCTTAAAGGACAATAGCCCCATAACTGCAAACTTCTATGGTTCAAATTTCAAGTTTCTCTGTAGCCAATTTATACTAGAAATTTGTGTCTAGCCATCTATGCAGCGGCTTCTTCAAGCTAAATACACATGTATTCTTTACACATCAGACTCATCTATTAACTTGTCAAATAAATGCCAGTTTCCTACTATGTGACTACTCCTTTACTAAGAGCTGAAAATACAAGCTGAAGTAAAGCGCTCTTTAAGTGTAAACTCCAACAGCAAGAGGTGTGTATTGCACCTTCATTTATATAGATTCTTTCAGACAGCCATCCAATTTCTCCAGTGGACAATGATATATGTCCAGATGAGGAATCCCCTAGAGCTAATAACCAAAGCAATTTTGCAAGGGTTCTTTAACTTGTGAGTCGGTATCCTATGCCAATCTGCTACCAGAGTCTTCCTATTAAACAATGTCATACCCTTTAATTATTTGAAAATGAGTGTAAAAATAAAAATTTACTTTGCCTTTGCTCTGAGCATGTAACCCTTTGGAGGGAGCTCACCAACTCTGTGAAGCTAACTCATAGCTTCCTTCAAAACAGATGTCTAAGCTTGCTGACAACATTTTCCAAAGGCCCTACTGAGTAAATCACTGCTCCTCAGCCAACACACGGCAGGAGGAAATGGGAATTACTATCTTAACTGAAGAAAGAGGAGTGTCTTCCAGTATATCATGGCTATTAAATGATCAGAGGAACTAAACATCAATGGTTTTATAGCTGTGTGACAGAATTCTAAGGCATAGTGTACATGGACAAAAATGAAATGTATACTCACTGTATGTGATATGTAATAGTTGTTGATTGACAGTTGAAATATGGGTCATCAGTAATAAATGTTATCACTATAATCTCCCTATATATATATATATATATACATATATATACACCTATATATACACGCACATATGTATATACATATGTATATACATATATACATAAACCTATATATGTATATACATATGTATATATATATACGTATGTATATATACCTATATATATATATACCTCTTTCTATATATGTATAGAAGTATATACATACATATGTATATATATATACTTATATATATATGGTTCCAGGCAATACAAACACACATTTAATTATTGTAAAGAAAACTTGAAAACTCTGAGATAAAATTAAGAATGTTACTTGGTCTTGGCATGTTATTAAGTTTTGTGAAACATAGTCATTTTCTCTTTTGCTATTTCTCTGTCCCACCAGCCTCCATCGACAGAGGAGCCATTGCCTTGATCCTGTCTCTACTTCCAACATCAGTTTCCTCACAGTACTGAGATAAATATTTTCTTTCAGTATCTCATGATCCTTCTGGTCCATTTTTTTCTTTTTACAACGTGCTTATGTGTCTTTGTGTTATTCATGGTGTGTGATTGTGGCAGCCTGTGTGTGTAAGTGCAGAAGCCTTTGTGTGTTACATGCAGTAGCTGAAATGGGATTTTGGATCTCTTCTTCTATCACTGGCTTCCTTATTCCTTTGAGACTGATGCTGAATTTTTCCATTTTGAGTAGGCTGTCTATTCCACAATTCCTAGGTCCTCCAGACTTCAGTTATAGTTTGTGGTTATAGGCAAATGCTGGAGATATATCCATGCTTAAAGGTTAGGTGCAGCATATTTACAATATGTTTTATTTACATGAGTGCTAGGGATTAAAATTCATGTTTGCATAGTAAGAACTCTTATTCATTCAATCATTGCCTAGCCCAGATCCCTTCTAAAGTCTTCATTCCATGATGTTCCATCTACCATTATCAACAACTTTCTCTTAGCTGTTTGCCCCTGTCTTTACTAACTGATAAATTTCCATGTCATTTCAAAGTATCTCCATTGACAATATTTTAAGGTACTAAAAAGTACTTCTAAAACATTTGAGAAGGCCTCATCAAAATATGCAACCATTAAAAACATCAAGGTGGTTATACCACACAAAACCCAACTACTTTAAGGAAAATTATTTGCATGTCTCGAAGTATCTCTTGAAAGAGAAATGTGTTCCCTTTAGATTTTCTAAGTTGCCTCAAGTTTCTTTCTCCTACCAAAACACTCACTGGCAAAGCAAAACCAAGTATTTCCAAACTGGCCTCCGTGTGAACAAAGCCTTAGTCTAGTTTATAGGCTTGGACCCAAGGGACATTATCTCAGATGAAATGGAATTAGCAATTACACAGATCTTCCCCACTAGAGTTGCATTAAAAATAATTTAGCATACTTGTTATGTATACTTTAATCATATTATCCCAAAAGTAACCAGCCACTGATCTCAGAGGTCAGTATGTAATTACAAAAAATGTACAAAGGGGAGTACAGCCCTAGACATTGGAATGGAATGCCGCCCTGTAATTCATATCCCTCTTTTTCCTATCCAGTCTGTTGGCAGAAGTCATCTTCTTTCTTCTCTTCCTACAAAGTGTGAAGAGGAAAAGCTTTATCAAATTGGTGAACTGCTGGAAATATGCAAACGAAGTATCAACATCACATTAGAAAGATAACCTCACCTCTCAAGCATCTCTGTTGTTATTGTTTTTAAATCTAGCATGCATTTGAGAATTCCTGCAGAAATAGCCAGTCTACCACTGAAGAAGAATCTTAATTTGCCATGTGCACGTATATTTAACTCATGACCTTTGCCTGAGATTCAGAAACAAATATCCAACTTTTCGACAGTCTTTGTTGCAAGCTTTTCCATAGCAAACCATACTTGATCTTTACAGATTTTCTTAGAACCAAACTTGCTGTTTCTTGAGCATAGAGGAGATATTTTTTTTTCCTACTATCTATCAAGAATCTATCTGGATCATTCATCTCTTCATGTTGCTAATCCTACGATGTCAGAAATTCTTAGCCTTTTTCCCAAAGTTGTAGGTTTCCCCTCAGTATCTAAAATCTTATATTTCTTAAAAATATTTTTCTTAGCTACAAAACTGCATTATTCATAGATAGTCAACTAGATGGTTACATAGACCATCAGATAAAAATCATTCAAAAAATAAAATCTAGATACCAGACAAGAATGGGTCAACACAAAAAACTAAAAGTCAGACTTTTACAGATTGTTTTAAGGTCTTTTTTTTTTCTAACAGCAAGAAAAAACTCCTCACTCAGTCAGAAGAACATTATGTTTCTATGTACTTGTTGCTTTGTTCCCATCTCTTGAATCTAATTCTTTGGCTGTAGAGACAGCAGTAAGTTGGCTGTGTTACACATACTGTAAGCAAATGCTCATGCCTATTATAATACACTTTAGTGCGTAACAATGGATGACAACATCACATTTTATACTATGAAACCAGAGATCATAGAGATTTTCAGTATATCTTGCAATCTGTGTTTGTTTTTGTGTCCTTTCCAGTACCTGTCAGCCTGCTGCTCTGTGCATCCTCTTTCAGTGTGAGTCATCTTAATGGTTTTAGCTGCAATGAATCATCATTTGTCAAGCGTGCTTCTTGCCATGGCTCAAACATTATCAGAGAGCTCTCATTCACATCCTTGACCCTTAATATTTACAGATGTCATATGCCAAGTGGCCATCATGACTTCATGACAGGACCCCTGTTTTGGTGTCGTAAGTATGTACTGGTTGATGCTGTAACTCTACTCTAAATTTTCTCATCAACCTCTTCTTTCCTGTCAGCTCAGAGACTCTGTCTCTTGACTAATATTTAATTCTGTGTACTTAATAATCGGCCTCCCCACTTACTTTCTAAATTTTGTCTTGTCTCTTTTTACTGAACACAAACTTCCTCAATACAGGAAATAAATTTATGGTTCTTTTCAGTACTGAAGATTGAAGGCAGACTTTTCACATGTTAGGCAAGTACACTCCTACTGAGCTGTATTTATACTTTATAAATTCAATCTGCACCATGGACTATCTTGCCTAAACTATTACAAGAGTTCTTAGCATTTATTTTACTTCTGCTTTTACTCAGTAGGCTCTGTTCTTAAAATAGTGACCACAATATTTTTTTAACTAGTGACTAAATTCACTGCTTCTCTCCTATAGGTCCTCCAGGTAATCCTCCCTGAGTGTTGTACATTATCAGTGGTGGGTCCTGTACCAAAAAGTTGTGCTTTTAGAGTAATCATCATATGTCTTATCAGGGTTTCTATTCCTGCACAAACATCATGACCAAGAAGCAAGTTGGGGAGGAAAGGGTTTATTCATCTTACTTCCACACTGCATCATCAAAGGAAGTCAGTACTGGAACTCAAGCAGGTCAGGAAACAGGAGCTGATGCAGAGGCCATGGAGGGATGTTCCTTACTGGCTTGCTTCTCCTGGCTTGCTTAGCCTGCTCTCTTATAGAACCCAAGACTACCAGCCCAGGGATGGTACCATCCACAAGGGGCCCTACCCCCTTGATCACTAACTGAGAAGTTGCCCCACAGCTGGATCTCATGGAGGCACTTCTCCAATTGAAGCTCCCTTCTCTGTGATAACTCCAGCCTATGTCAAATTAAAACACACAAAATCAGCCAGTACATTATATATACACAGAACATAGCAATAGTTTGCTTATATCATTTTCCCTAAACTTAATTAAATCTACAGGCTATTTTCTATGCGTATGCCCTAACAATCACAGGGGTGTCACAGAAGCTTTTGAATAAACAAGTGATTGAATACATTCTGAAATTATCGAGTCCCATTTTCTATTATTACCAGGAGCTGTGTGTGCAATTCTGTCTTCTCTTTTAGTATTCCCACAGTCCATGTTGCTTTTCACATTTCTTTTCTTCCTTGCTTCCTTTTATTCTCAATGAGTACCATACTCTCTGTCTAAAAGCAGACAAATATCTGCAAATAGCAAATATTTGCTTGAGGGAAAGCGTAAACACAAACCTCCATCAAACCTTTCAGGATTTTCTCACCATGTCTTTTTGGTAAAATTCCTGCCTTAGATTTGTATCCATGAAGGTGTTTACAGCTTGAGAGTCTATGAATAGTGTTTGAAAAAAAAACATGTCATAAAGACTCCATTTCTACACAAATAATGTATGGTGGCTATTTTGCCTCATTTATTCCTGACAGCAGCTTTACAACTGACTTCTATTATATCCCCATTTAATACATAGGTGAGTAGAGACACCAGGTGGCACATGCAGTTCTAAGGGGGGAGAAAAAGACAAACATGGAAAGGCAAGGCTTGAGCCTAGAGTCTTTGGCTCTAAAATTTGAGTTCTCAGCTTCTCTTTCATATTAAGATATGGCCTGATTCCTTTTCTGAGTCTCCTAAATGGCCTTCATTTACGCAGGGAGGCATGCTTCCCTTTAAGGCTCTGCTAAATGCTTTGGAGCCTTGATGTAACGGTTGGAGAATGTATGAAATGGTATAAAACGATCACATGAAAGCTAAAGCATACAAGCAAAATCCAAAGGGGAAAAAGACACAAGCAAAATGCCATGGCCACAATCATTGGAAAATACTCTGAAGCAGGAGTGAGATGAAACCCATTCCCTTTCCTTTTCTTTCTTTCTTTTTTTTTTGAGAAATTTATTTATTTATTTATTTATTTATTTATTTATTATATATAAATGCACTGTAGCTGCCTTCAGACACACCAGAAGAGGGCATCAGATCTCATTAAGGATGGTTGTGAGCTACCATGTGGTCGCTGGGATTTGAACTCAGAACCTCTGGAAAAAGTCAGTGTTCTTAACCGCTGAGCTATCTCTCCAACCCCCACATTTCTCTCTCTCTCCTTCCCTCCC
>JADRCD010105489.1:0-18066 GCA_019843815.1 Montemys delectorum | reverse complement strand
CTCTGTCTCTCTGTCTCTCTGTCTCTTTGTCTCTCTCTCTCTCTCTCTCTCTCTCTCTCTCTCTCTCTCTCTCTCTCTCTCTCTCTCTCCCCTCCCTCCCTCCTCCCCTCCTTCCCTTCCGGTTTTTTCTTTTTCATTTCCAGTCTCTGGTCTCCCTTTTTCCCACAACAGATCTCCTGAGCTTTTTCCCATATGTAGTTCACAAAGACATTGGAGCCAAAGGTGAAGGGTGGGGCCAGAGCCTGCAGACAGCTGCCAACAGAGCCTGGACCAGCTAGCTGCCAGCACTGCCAGCTAGCTCTCGGTGTAACCTACTGAGCCGTCTGTCTTGAAGACACAACAAGAAACAATCAGGAACTCATCAACAAAGAGAGACAGAATCATTTGGAAACTTCAAGCTAGCAAGGTTCCGTCCGACTGGAGCTCATCGATTTCCATAACACAGGACTACTATACTTGGAAAAAGGTAAGAGCAAGACAGCAAGCAGCTCGTCCAGTATCAGCCAAAACTTTGCTTTTCACATAGGGTTAGGGAGGTTTACATGTGTTTTATTTATAGTTTTTAACACCTCACAAATAACACTAAAGAAGACATGCTACTATAAGGGAGTTGTATATAATTGGAGGTTAATGAGTGATTTCAATATGGCGATCTAAGAAACATAATCTAACATACCATAATAAATAAAATATGCTTGCAAATTTGAATGAGGAAATTAACAGGAAGCAGAATTGGAAGGAGAAAAAGAGAGTCAGTGACACAAGCCTGAAATGATACTTAACAGTTTTTATGAGACAGTTTTGTTCTAACTTTCCGGACTGAGGTCTCATGGTCATGTTTAAAGCTTAGAAACACAATTCAAAGTGCTCCCTGCCTGTAGTGAGCTTGCTCTGTGCTATAAGGACAGGCACTAATGGCGAAGCTCTTGGAAGAAAGAGAAGAGAAGAGAAGGCTGCAAAAGAAATTCTCTAATTTCTAGTTTGAAGCAGAATTCAATTTAGAACATAAATTTTCATTGCCCTCACTACAATTTCTCAGTACAAAGCCACAAAAAGATAATAGGAAATTCATTGAAAGGCAGGTCTGAGCTTCTGCCTGCAAAAATAATTTGATATGCATTTATGATGTGTTTTAATAATTAAAAAACATATCTTAGTCTTAAATTTTGAAGATTAATGTACTACATACAATTGATCTCATTATTTAGACTTACAGCAACTGGTAAAAAATTGGAAGTCACACACAATATTTTCCTCCCTAAATAGAATTTTGAGAAAGATTTTTTTTCTGTCCTGCCCTAGTTTTACCATACAAAGAAAGCTTACTTGGTGCTAAGTAATTCTTTTAAATCATCCATATTTTAGTAGTTTATATATGAAGCAAATGTTAATGTCACGAAGTAAAATGATCATAACAGAAAATGGCCAGAAATTCTGAAGCAAACTCACAAATTCATTAAAAAGAGCATCAGTAAAACTATTGCCAAGAGCTTAAAACAGTGATCAACAGACTAACTTATACGAACACAGTAAAAATGATGGCCTAATATCATAGTATCCTAAAGGGTAAAGTATACTACTACTACTACTACTACTACTACTACTACTACTACTACTACTATTATGAGTCTTTTCTACATCCAGGATCTAAATGAGCATTGACAAGTGAACATGAACCGTATCCGTTCTAGTTTTGTCACAGTTAACAAGCCAAATTGATACAGATCAAAAACACCTTTTTCATGTCAGAAATAGAGCTTGGTTGTCAAAAAAGCATCGTGATGAGCGACCACGGGGAGACGAGCGGCAATAATCAATCGCCAATCAGTCATGGAAAGTGCTTACTCCGCTCCTGCAGGCGTCTCTTCATTACTCCCTGAATACCGACCTCAGGAGAGAGAAGAGAAGGTTTCTAGCCATGAATAAAGCATAGCTTCTGCACAGTGAAACCTCAACGGGAAAGCAACTTAAACTGGGTTTAGGAGACAGTCTTGTTTTCCTCTTTGGATTTTCTTTTCCTTAAAAAAAATTAGTTATTTCTCTAAATGGCATTAAAAATAACTAAAGTGATAACGAAAGTCTGTTTTCGTAAAAACTGGAAATGAAATGTTTCCTAAGTTGGGACGTGTAAATGGGATAAGTGAGAATTGATTACTTTATGTAGACATATTTCTATAAATATAGATTTGAGAACTCTGATCCACGGGGATATGGGGTGAGCAAAGAGTTGGCAGCTATAGCTTGAGAATGTCCAGAGATTAATCGTAATGTTAATTTGAGATAAAAGCTGAATAGTTAAATCTATGTGATCACAGGTTGGAGTTCAAAAACAGAACACTTGAGTGCTTTGAATTGCAGAGGGGTGATTTGGATGTGGTAATTCTGTCCTCTTGAAATCTGTACAGAATCATGTTGAATCCCAACATTAAGCAGAAGAGCCATGTCCTCCCATCTGCCTGCTTCCTTCTGAAGCATGTGCACTCTCTCTTCCTTATGCTGGTGCCTGCCCTGCCCCACTCAGCAGAGCACACGCTTATGGGAGGCAAGCTGGTGAGGGAAAGGATTCCTAATGTATTTTCATAGTGAAAAACAGGTTGGCCAGAATCGTTGGACTTTATGAAAGGGGTGAACAGCTGTATTTGGTTTATAATAAATCTTTCACGAATCAGTTAAAGCAAATAGACAGCACAACTGCAGCCTATAAAAACGGAAAATATTAAACAACAGGCAGTGAAGTTGTTAAACTTTCCCACACACAAGGCAGGTTTGGGTTAGGGGGAATAGAAGCATCTAGAAAATCCACACATGCAACTCACATGAAAAGTGGACCAAATCACATCGGAAGAGGAAAGGAATTATTACTGATTACAAGGAAAATCCTCTTAAGGAGACTTTCCCGGGCATCTGGATGAAGGTGTTCACAGCGGTTTTCTGCTCCTATCACTGAATGTTAGTGCAGAATAATTACTTGCTTGCCAAAAATGACAGGACATTGACCCTGCAGACTTATTGAATTCTCATTGCTTGCCTCCAGCCATGTCGGGGGTTATTCAATTTTGCCTGAGGAGGACAATCTATTATGAGAGATGAGTCAAGAAGGCCTGCTTCTTGATTGCCCACCAAAACCATTATCGCGGCACAGAGAGGACATTGGCAGGCAGTGGACAGACAAGGCAGCACGGATCTCGATTACCCAGGGACAAGATACAATTTACATTACTTGAAGCCACAGGACAGAGGGCAATCAGCCCTGGGAATAGGGCGTCAGCCCTGGAGTGAGCGGGTATTAGCAACAGAACAGCAGGGGAGCCGCTTGCTTATGCTAGATGTGACCTTTAGCCCTACAAGGTAGTAACTGATTGGTTTGATCTGTAATTATGTAAATAATTTTACACCAATGCACAGAATTGTTCTTATAAGCTGGAAGCCAGAACATGCTAAACTATGAGCATCTTCTGCTTATTTTAATTTTACTCGATCAGTCAAGAGAATTTTTTTTTCAGGAGGCAATTTCACAGCAATAGTGGCTGTTTTTGACCCAGGGTACTTGTTGCAATCAAAATTACTCGCCAGCAGGGAGAAGTCAGCTTCAGCTTTGCAGCTGACATTTTTCCTGGATAATGAGTGAACAGATCCTTTAGGCAAAGGCCCCCGTGTGCACCGTGTTGGGAGTAATGTTGTAAAATTTTGATTTGAAGCTCTACTCAATAAGTCAATTTTACGGGGCTAATGATAACGTATAAGGAAGTCTAGTAATGCTTCTCTTTAGGTTTGATCGTTAGCTAAACCTTACTGGATCCCAATATCCTGTTAAACTATTCTACTAAATTGGAAAATCGTACACTATTTTTATTTCAGTCAATGAGAAATGCTTTATTACATGTTTTAAAAACTGATTTAATTGAGAAAAAGAAATGCTTTCTCTTTTCTCCGGATTATAAAGGTCAGGGTCTGTGGTACAAGTTCTAAATATAATGATATGTTCAATTTAACATATTGGAATAATATTATGCTCAAAAGACCTAGTAACAGAGAGGATTTTGCAGTCTTGGGATTTCCTGTCAGCGGGAGATACAATTCCAATAGCAACAGTGGATCACGTTTTCTAGATAATTGCGTAAGAGTCCATGGGAAAGTGCCGCAAATATGAAAAGCAGCGTGTGTTATTTCTGAATTCTCCTGCTATGCTATTAGTATATCTGCCGAAGCTGCAAAGCAAATAACCTCGCATTCCCCCATGAACGCTGATTAATTAGGGCGCAGAGCCAGAGTGATCTGTGAGCAAACCCCGCAAAACAAAAGCTCTCATCTGTGATCTTACACTGAATCAAATTAGCAATGAAAGAAAACCATATTCAACCATTGATTTAACACGGCAATGTGTCAGAAAAAAAAAAAAAGAATCAAAAATAACTACCCTGACTCACTTAACTAATCAAAGTAGGTTGTTTGGGTTCAAGCCTAGTGGAGTACTCAAGTTGGTCTATTCTCGGCTCATGTTTGGGGTTAACGACATTGACAGGGAACACAATGAAAAGGCAAAGCTCTTACTAAGTCCTGTACAAAGTAGTTACTAAAAAGTATTGGCTCATTTATATAGAAAGCAGCATTTTTGGTAACTAAGTAAACAAATAAATGGTTTTCAGTTAAATCATATTAGGCCATGTAAGTGCCTCATAAGCGACTTATTTTGGTTTATGTTTTAGGAGAAGGTAATAAGGGCCTTAGTTTGAAGCTTGCAAGCGATTGTGTAAGAGAGTGGACTCTGACAGTAAATTGCCAGCTGAGAGTCTCTGGGCTAACATTATACTGTATGACCATGTGCAGATTACAGAAGCTTTCTGTGTTTCTGTTTTTTTTGATTCATGGAATGGGAATAACAATTCCATTTACTTCACAAGGTTGCTGAAAGTATTAATTTAAAAAAAAAAACTATTCCTAGGAGATGTTTATAATATACTCACTACAAAGTTTTGCTTTTACTAGTACTATTTGCTGTTGAGTGTCCTCTACACTCAACAATAAATAATATTTATGTGTGATAAGGGCAGGAATTATCCACAATAAAACTCAGACGTAAATTGTAAATGAGATACGAAATGTTCAATTCCATAAAACGCGAATGTATTTTATGGTGAAATTAGTGAGAAGGTCTGGGACAAATCTCCACAGCTGGTTTTTGGGGACAAGACAGAGATCCGCTAATCCGGTGTCAGTCATAGAATGTTTTCCCCTGGTTTCTCCCATTTTGTGTCCACCCGTGTGCATGTATTTGTGTCCCCTTCTTCACAGATTTGCTGGAAATCTCCTCGCCACTGGCAACTGACTTCTCAGAGCCTCAGATTGTAGCGAGAACCCTGCGTGGAAACTACACCACTCTAGATGAATCCTTTGGCTCTGCATCCAGACAAATCTGTTTCTTTTGTTGGCTCTCCCACTCACTAGTTAAGCGAGCTTAACAAATTACTAAGTTGTTTTCCACATCTTTAAAATTCCTAGATATCAGTAATGCTTAACCCCAGTTTTTAGTAAACAGTAAGGAGATATAACAATCCATTTTAATTACATAGGACAGATACCAAACAGTGTTCTTTCTAAAAACTGTTGCTTTCAAAATCATTTTTTCTTTTGCCATTCTAAACACCCAAGTAAGGTGGTGGGTTTTTTTTTTTTTTTTTTTTTGCTTTGTTTTGTTTAGTTGTTGTTTTTGTTTTGTTTTCTCCTCCAGCCAACCACTTTAACATGGATAGAGTATTTCTGTATTGCTTGGCTTACTATCCTAAAAACAGTATTGTCCTACATATACTTTATTTTGCCATTTGTCAGATCTTTTTTGTAGAACCAACTACTACAAGCAAAATCTCCTGGATCTAATACGAAAGCATGAAAGAAAATATGTGTCATGATTTGAAATAAGACAACGGCATTTTACTAACAATTATTCCAGCGTAGTGTAAGATTCCCATTTCCGTAGTGTCATTTTTCTGAGTTGAAATGAAATCTGTCCAGTGTAAGTTCTGAAGTCTCAGTAGTGCATTCAACACAGAAACGAATGGGCTCCTGTTTATGTGTACTTCTAGGTAAAAGTCACACACATTAGCATACAGAAGGGTCCAACACATGCAAGACATCTCTTCCCTCTTCTCATTTAATACCATTCCAACTCAGATAACTAAGTTCTGACTCTGAAATCACGCCATTTGTCCTAGTGTTTTACTAAAATAAATAACACAATATGTGTTCTTTAAAAGTGTCTGTTATCTTTTGCTCAACTCAGTGATTTCTGAGTGCATCCAGCTGTGACCCAGCAGCTTCTATTGCATGTTATTCTGTATATAGACATACCTCGGTTTGTTTACATATTTTCATATGTTTGGATCTTAATCACTTATAGTTTGGAAGTTTTGTAAGTAAAGCTGATATCAAAAATATGAATTATGTGGAGATAGATGGAAGAGAGAGACAGACATTTGATAGAGATAAACCTTCATTTGTTATGAAATCATCTAGGAGTAGAGTAGCATTTTTACTAGGGTAAAATTGAATTTACCATTGATAGATACCATTTGTTCCAATCTAAACCAATTCACAATCTCATCAGCAAGGTTTGAATTTCCTGATGCTCCACAGCTTCTTCAGCATTTGAGGTCAACAGTCTTGTGAGCCTTAGCCTTTTAGTGGAGTGTCTATCTCACTTTGGATATGATTTGCTTTTGTTTGACAGATAATTGTTAAGAATTTCGAAAATATATTTTCTACTCAGGTGATATAGATTTTGGAAATTTCTCATAAGCATTTTCAGTGAGATTCTTCCCATTTCTATTGATTTTCTGGAGTTCTTTATACTCTAGAGACACAAGACTTTTGACGTAATTTTGTGTCTTACATATAGTTTTTCTTAATTTGTAAACTGCCCGCTCAATTTTCTTCTTTAATTATTATTAAATTATATGAAATGCAGAAGTATTGTGATAACGTAGGCATGCAAGCTGAAAATCTACGATAAAGTATTCACATGAAGACTGACTCCTCTGCTATATTTTACCTGTGATATGAGCACTCACTTGGTGAAAAGCAAGGGGAGTCAACTTTACATTGTTTTCCAAACAATTATACTGAAGTATTTTGTTTGTCCCCCTTCATATTCAGACAATTTTAAGTGGAGATTAAAATCTCTCTCTTTCTCATGGCTATCGTCTAAAACATAATATTGATGCCTCTTACATTTCTACTTCTGCGTCTCAAAATATTAATGCAGTTTGAGTTCTTACTTTCTTTTAAAAATCCTTCTCTTAAAATACTTCTTAATACTTAAGAAGTATTAAGTATTCTCTTAATATTTCTCTTAAAAAATACTTCTCAGCAGATCTTTCCAAGTGATCTGAGATGCCCTCTTCATCAACTTCTAATTTTGATATGATGGTAGGCTTTCGATTCTCTTTTTAATGATCTCTGTGATTTTCTATCAAAACATTTACAGGAAATAATTTTTATTGTTGAAGGAGACAGATCATCTGGTACTGAACAATGTTAGTAAAATGCTTTATGTTGAACCTGATGAATACTTCCATCAATAATTATAGTACTTAGAAGATTAACACACCTCATACACAAAGAATCCAAAGACGTGCTTCCTTTATAGTGGGAATGTAATAAGCACACACTTGAGCTAGCATAGGAAGAGCAGCTGAGAAGTACCGAAGGTTTCCTATGGGCTTTGTGCAATCCTGTTTGACATAAGAAAGGAAGGATCACTGGGTCCCCAATGGAGGAGTTAGAGAAAGGACTGAAGGAGCTGAGGGGGTTTGCTACCCCATAGGAAGAATAACAATATCAACCAACGAGAGCTTCCAGAGTCTAAGCCAGCAACCAGCGAGTACACATGGAGGGACCTATGACTTCAGCCTTATATGCACCAGAGGATGGCCTTGTTGGGCATCAATGGGATAAGAAGCCCTTGGTCCCTTGAAGGCTTGTTGACCCAGTGTAGGGGAATGCAAGGGTGGGGAGGTGGGAATGGGTGGGTGGATACACACCCTCATAGAAGCAGGAGAAAAGGTATGGGATCAGGGGTTTCTGGGCGGTGAATCGGGAAAGGGGATAACATTTGAAATGCAAATAAATAAAATATCCAATAAAAAAAGAAGAAAGGAATTTTAGTATACAAACAACATAAAACAAAACTTTTGTCTCTAGCTTGTACATTTTATGCCATTATCTTTATTCTAATTCAGAGGACTACATAAGCTATAGAGTGTATAATATTAGTCAAATCTTAAGATATGCATATGAAACATTTTAAAATGTGAAAAATAAAGATGCTCTAAGATGTTAGTTTATATGGATTTCCCTAAAGTATAAATCCAAGTTCACATGATAATTAGGTACAGGTCAAGAATAAGTCTGTTATTTTATTTGCTCTTTTGAGCCTAAATTAACTAATGCCCTAGAATACTGCAGAAATGTTTTGCCATAGCTTCTCTAGGAAGGCAGAAGAGAATAAGAATAAGAAGGAACTGCAATGATTAACTTGAAACTCCTTTGTGCATATAGCTAGGAAATAATCTTTTTAACACAAGGGAGATGTAGGAAATATCTAAGAAATTTCTGAATGGAAGGAAAAGGGAGTGAGTTCTACCTTGCTTATTGTGATTGTAATGTGTACTTGAAAGACTAAAGACGTCGCGGAGTCTGCATTTCACACTGTGTGTACAAGTGCTAAATACTTAACAGGTCTGACAGGACTTTACAATTTTGAAAATGATACACACATAATAGACTCAGAAGTGATATTTGGAAATGCTATGCTAAGTCCTTTGAAAGCAGTATTTGAGTGAAGGAAAAGTCTATTTTCCTCAAATTAGTCCCATGTCCCAGCAGCAACACAGAATCCATGCAGTGGGCAGGGGCAGGGACAGGGACAGGGGACACTCTTAGTCTGGCAGTTTAACTATATCTGATACCTTCCTTTTTCTTTTACTAAGTCATCACAGTGTTTTGCTGTTGTTGTTTTGCTTGTTTGTGGTTTTTCGTTGTTGTTTTTGTTGATCGAGAGAACGGATATTAGGAAGTCGAGAGAATATAGCAAGCAGGGTAGAGCTATAGAACACTAAGGTCCAGTTGCCAGTGGCTTGCAACTTGCAGATAACATGAAACATGCATCCTAAAGGCTCAACAACTTCCCCAAACAGCACCACCTCCTCAAACCGAAACACTAATATTTGCCTGTGGAGAACACTGAATATTCCAAAAATGACAGTATCCAAATGACTGCTCATATCAACAGGGCAAGCAGCCTTTCTTTATGTGAAGGCATACCATCTGTTATGCTGAACATTGTTTGATAAATTGTTTTACTATTCAGCTATCAATTTACTTTCTTCTCGCAATATTTTATTAAAACTTTTGAAAGTTCATCGAATATATTTTGAGCCTATTCATCAACCCCCACTCCCCTCCAACCACCCTTTCCACCTTCTTACCCCTTCCCACCCAACTTGGACTGAAAACAAATACTTTCTTTTCCTTCTTTCTCCATTGAGTCTAGTTAGTTTGTATTTTCCAGCTTGACGTGGATTTGGGACCTACCCTGACTTTGATATGTGGTTAGCTTACCATCATCAAAGAGAATGGACACTCCCTATCCTAGCAACTATCAAATCTAATACCTCAGTCTATTAATAATATGTGTCTACCTTCTCCCTCTGTGTTGGGATTTTGTCTGGCTATAGCTTTTGAAAGTATTGTGCAAGTGTCATATATCCCCATGAGTTCACATGTGCATCGGACCTGTTATGTCTGTTTTCTTGATGCTAATTACCAACTCTAACTCTTGCAAACTTGCTTCCACTCCTTCTGCAACAGTTGCAGAAGAGCTTTTGTGAAGGAGGGCTGTGATATGAATGGTCCATTTAGGGCAGAGCAGTCCATAATCTTACATTCTTTGCATGTTGACCAGTAGGAGTCTCTGAGTTAGCCACCATTTACTATATAGAGATCCTTCTAGAGATGAAGGTTGAGAGATACTCTGATCCAAATAAAAATAAAAGTACCAGCAAGGGAAGGCATTACATTACTGTAACATGTTGATGGGATTGATCAAGGAACTAGTCTTTCATTTCAAACTGAAGCATATCATTCATCTCATGTATTTTACATATCATAGGAAATATAAAACTGCTTGTTGTTCTGTGAAGGGTCATAGAAAACTGTCCTTAGATCAGTGGGTGAGATCTGAGGGTGAGTGGGGGGTGGCAGTTTGAGAGAGAGTTTCTCTATGTAGCCCTGACCATTGTTCTATTGACCAGGCTGTCCTCTAACTCAGAGATCTACCTGCCTTTGCCTCCCAAGTGCCGCCACCACCTGGCTAGAAGCTTATGTTTAATGCTAGTATGGGTGTGCTATTTGGAAAAGACCAGATGGGAAATACAGGCCACACCTAACAGGTATATACAGGCAAAATATCAGTTGAGTAGGAAGAAATTCTACAAGTTAGAATGTAAGAGTTAGGACAGAGGGATCTAATTCTAGAGAGTTAAGGCGGGGTTGATGAGCTCTTGCTTATTATACTAGGAAATGAAGGCATAATTTGTTTAAATTTTTTTTTTTTTTTTTTGGATTTTCAAGACAGGGTTTCTCTGTATAGCCCTGGCTGTCCTGGAACTCACTCTGTAGACCAGGCTGGCCTCGAACTCAGAAATCCGCCTGCCTCTACCTCCCAAGTGCTGGGATTAAAGGTGTGCTCCATTTAATACATGCCACAGTAGCTTGGCTTTGTATCTAGAAACTTTCAAGGCAATTTTCTTATCTTTATAACTTTAGAGAGTTATAATGCAGAGTATGAAGAGGTTGGCATGAAAGAAAGGAAAAGGAAGAAGGACATTAATAAAAGAACGATCCAAAGGAGTTATAAATAATTTAATCCAAAATTACAGTTATTTGGATCGCCGTTATGAAACTTTAATTTGATTATTAAAGTGTGTACAAAACATTTCTCTATTTATATAAGGAGTATCAAATTGTTTATCTCAATTTTTTGGTAGATACTATAAATGTTTCTATAACTTTAGTATGTAGAATATAATTAGAATTAAATAAATGAAAGATTAAAATTAAATTTAAGATAGCAATTAAAAACTAAACCAAATTTATCATAAAACCATGAAATTAGGAGGGATAAGACAATAGTAATTACTATAATAACTTATGTGACCTCTCATAGAAGCATAGAAACCAATAGTTAACATCCTAATGAATGAAACAATGGATGATTGCATAGTAACTACATTATCTCTGCTTATAGTCATAAATTGACTTACTAACATGGCCTTAATTTATGCAGATTTGAAAAAATATCTATTATAATACTGTTTATGATGCGTATAAGATACCAAATATTAATATTTGGTCTATAATTAATACATTAAGGTAACCAGTATTGAATGTGGTAGATATTTGCCAGCATAGTGAGTTCAATAAATTAACAATTAAATGCAGTATATTACAAGTTTTACTCTTTCCAAGAACAAAATCAGCTTCATTGTGACCGGCATCATACATTACTCAATATTCATTGTTCTTTGTCTCTGAGCTAGTATATTTGTTGATTATCACATGAATCAATACACATAAATATTGGCATATTCTATTTTAAAATCTATAGCCTTCAATTGTAAAGACTCTGAAATATCCACTTGTAGGGACATTTTATAATGAACTGAAATCACATCCCTTTTGGTTAAGTAAATACCAACTCTAGCATTTTATCTTAATTTTCAGTATCTACCACCAAAATATGCTCCCTGCTATTACTTGATAAATATAAAGGCATTTTTATCTAGTTTTGGACCAAATATATTTACCTCTTCTTCAGGTTTAATTTGCTTTAATCTTCTATATAAATTGGATTTCTCTCTCGGTTTTGACATTCCAAGTAAGGAAATGCTATCTTTCTATTTTGGCAGTACTCATTAGGTCATATTCTCCATCATTTAGAAACACTTCCAGTTAATCTTTTTAATTTCCCATTTACTTTGTAGTTACTTATAGACAATTAAGTCCAGTATGTTAATATCACTTATCACTTATATTTTGTCTTCCCATGTTGAACTCCCTCCTCTCTCCATTGTGCATGTTGAGATTATTTGGGCTAAGCAAAAGATCCTTTCTTAATACCCAATTTAAAGCCAACTTAATGAGCCCTGCCAGTTCTGAACACAGCAGGGAGTTTGGTATCCCATCTGGTTAAGTGGAGACTACAATAACTTCCATGATGAGGACATCTGTTTAGAAAAAAATCAGAGTTCCACAAATCCAAAACTCCTTCCTTTGCCACCAGCACACCCAACATGGGTGTCTGACCTTTTTTCTCATCTTTTATGACAGTGAGGTCTTCAGGCCAACTTCCTTTCTTGTTTCTCTGAAAGTTCCCAGAGACACGAACAACAAGGTTCACTAGTGAACTCATGCTCTGTCAAGCACAGCTGTGTTCTGTGCAATCTATTATGTTTGTTTTCATCCTGCATGTTTAACATGGTTAAAACTTATAGACCTCAGGAATTAGCAGTAACAGTTTGTCTGAGGCTCACCACATTAGATGCATCAAAATACAGTGCTTTCTTTTGTCTTGACTATGAGAGCATTGAGGTGTTGTGTTTGCCTCTCCAAGACACATTTTACTCTTGACTCACTCTCTGGAACAAGATAGAAAGAGTTGTTCAAATTTTTCTGCTCCCTCTTTGCAAATGTTCACTCTGAGGTTTTGTTGTACATGTTATTAATTGTGTTTGGGCACCACAACTTCAGTTGGTTTCTACATTTAGAGCAATTTTGGCTTTCTGAAATGGTCTCCACTTTCCTCAAGCAATAAGCTGCTTTGATGAGAGATGAGAGCTAGATTTATCTGTGGATATAAAACTAAGTATGTGAAATGCAGTTAGGAATAATACTGGTTTAGGAAAATCACAGTAGTATATTCTATAAGATCCATGACCTAACTAGGTATGGCTGGTTGAGTAGGTTTATAGGTCTAGACATCAGTTCCCTTCTTCTGACTGTATCTGAAGTCCAATTTTAAAGCTGTTGGGCACCTTTATGAATATTTTGCATTAGTGGTCATTGTTTTGGTCCATAATCATCAAAATCATTCAGTCTGCTATGAGATTTTTTCCATTTGCATAAAACAGGGAAATCATACTGATGAAACATGAACTATATGATTGCCTAAACAAGACCTGAATGATGACACCAACTGGCATGTCCACATAGATGAGAAAATCTTACGATGCTCTACTTTTACATGGAGAGCTTGAGGCCATTAGCAGGTTCTGCAAATAAGTCTTTCCCAGTGATGAGCCCCCTAATTGGCTATCAGGAATCAACCTTAAAACTTTGTACTTATAAGCAGTATGTATGGGCCAACAGTATTAATGTGACCTTGGGCCGAGTTTATGTCTGTAGCTTGGGCTGCCACCTAAGGCCACGGTGATGTGTGGATCCATGGTGCTGCCACCAAGGACCACTGCAGCTGAGATCTATGTTGATGTCCATGGCCCTTGTTACCACTGAAGGACATATGGATGCCCACAGTCTGTGCTGCCTTCTGAGGTTGTGTTGATGTCCATGGTCCAGGCTGCCTCCAAGGGTCTAGGTTTGCAGCCAAGGGCTATGTTTGTGGTCTATGGTATTATCAGAAACAATGAGGATGTCCCTGAGCAGAGCTCTAGCTGATTATAAAGAGTAAGAAAGTGCTGCTCGCTTTGGCAGCAGATATACTAAAATTGTAATGATACAGAGAAGATTAGCATGGCAACTGTGCAAGGATGACATGCAAATTCGTAAGGCGTTCCATATTAAAAAAAAAAAAAAAGAGTAAGAAAGTGACAGACAGTGCTATTGATGACCATTGATGCACCATGGAGAAAGAAGAAACTGGAATACTTCTGTGACAATCTCTACCACCCAACAGCTCCAAGTATATGTTGCATCAGACCAGCAATGAATAGACTTCCTCAGGCTTCAGCCTCTGTAGTTACATTTTGTCGTGTCAATGTGTTGAATTTATATTATTGAGTGTTGCCCATTTGAACAGAGGTATAGCTTTTTGATGCTAATTTCTACATTCAAATGGCTTCTGTGAAGGATAATCTTGGCTATTAACTTGAATACATTTGGAATCAACTAAAATACATGATGCTAGGCACTCCTGTGATGAATTTTCTTAATTAGATGACTTGAACCTGGAAAACCCACCCTAAATCTGTACCACACCTTCTGGTGGTGGTCCAAATAAAAGGACATAGAAGAAGGGCCTTAGCCTGATTGGCCTCACTATTGCTGGCATGCTCACCCAGTCTTTACTTCTCTGGTATTAGAACTAAATTTGGGGGGGTATTCCAACAATGAAAATCAGAAATTCTTCAGGAATACCAGAGAAATCTATAGTCAGATTAGAACTGTTAAAACACACAGCCTTATGGAACTACCTGATTCTTGGCTTTTCCATCATGATTCAGCCATAGTTGGTTTGCCTGGACCACAGCCTGTAAGCCACTCTAATAAAATACAGATACATATGTATGTATTATATATAATATATTATATGTTAAATATTATATATGTATGATTTCCATTTTTTTTAGAGAACCCTAAATAATACAACATGTGACACCTAAGGTCTCATTTCTTTTCCATTTCCTTTTCTCTTTGGTGAGAGATTTCTCATCTCTTTTGTCTATTTTTAAATTTGTTTGCTTGTATTTTTGAAAGAATTATTCACACATTCTAGTAAATTCTTTAAAACCTTGTTTTGTGTACTGCGTGACTTTGTGTTATGATTGTTATGTAAATTTCTTAGTAAATTTCTTAGTATGTGTCTGCGTGTGTATGCAACCATGTATGTGCAAGTGTGTATGTAGGAGACAAGTTGAAATTTTCTTTCCTTGATCGTAATTCACCTTCCTTTTTTGAAACAAATCTCTCATGAACCTAAAACTAATGGTTCAAAGTGGCTGGCTAGCCAGAGAGCTTCAGGAATCCCCATCTTGCTGTACCTCAGTACTTGGTACACTACCATACAGATGAACACTACCATAGTTATACTTTTAAGTGACTTCTGAGGATACAAACCCAGTGCCTGCTTATGTGGCAGGTTCTTTACGGACTAAAGTATATCCAGCTCCATTTTGTTAAGTTCTTCATCCAATAAGTATACTGCAAATATTTTTCTTAGGTTATGGTTTATCTGTTCATATTTAACCTTATTTTCATATTAACAATTTTACCAAATTAAAATCTTTATTTTCTGTGAAATCCAGCTCACCAGTTATTTTTTGATCTGATCTTTGATGTTATATTAAAAAGTCATTATCAAAACCAAGGTCATGAAGCCTGGTTTGTAATGTTATCTTAGAGCCAACTGTTTATAATTTTTGTGTTTAGCTTCAGCTAAGCTTGCTTCTTCTCTGAACTACTAACCTAGGAGCTTTTCTTCTTGGTTTTGTCTCCTCTTGGCTCTCTCAAAAGCACTTCAGGTTCAAGACAGTATGAAAACAAATATGTATTCTCATAATTAGGACCACCTCAGTCAGTCAGTGAATGTTCTTACATCCATCTAGTTAAATGAGACAAAGCCTGGGAAGTTTGTAAACAAGTTTACCTCCATCCCCTAAATATAACCTATAATGTATTCATTTTTACATATATAACACTTAAATTGAAGAAGAACTCTATGTTCTTGGTCCTTATGACTGCCATAGACCAAGTTGACATTATCTCCTGCCTTTTTATTTAAATCTACTGTTTATTTTCCTTTATCTTCGATAAAACCATCAGCATGAATGAGTTTCTAGGAGCAAATCAATCCATAGCATTACTTGGATTTAATCTTTCCAATGTCTTCTCATGTCCACAGTTGTTTAGACTAAGGCTGGGTAGCAAGATCTCCCCTTCTCTCACAGGAACTGTGTCTTATGGGGCTCCTTCCTTTCTGGTCCAGACATAGTCACTTTCACTCAGTGTTGTGTGTGTCCATTGAGTTCATTATGCATTGATGCTTCTGTCTACAGTGTCTCTCAAGTCACACACTGGTTCCCTCCTCCTTTCCTTCATTAATCTAGTTTCATCTTCACAGCTTAAGTCATGTCACATTTTTGTTTCTTTTTCCCTGAAACTGGGTCTCACTATGAAACCCTAGTCTTTCCTCGGGCCCCAGATCGTAGAAAGTATTAGTGTGCCATTCCTTTAAAGAGAAGAAAACACATGAAAAGACCAAATCCTTATCACACAGAAAAGTTTTCTGCTTCTGTAGTTTCATTCACTGTGGTTTCAGGTTTGCTTATGTAAGAGACAGCCACAAGATCCAGAAGATAAAATTTTTCAGGGAAGATGGTATCCTGATGTTGCTCATCCCTAGCTAAGGAGCAAATAGCTGATGACAAGTGCTGAGGAAGGGAAGTTAGTGTGCCTGAGGTGTGTACAGGCACTGGCGTTTGTGCATGCTCCAGTGTATGACTTGACAACATACATGTGCACAAGGACAGCATTAATCGGACTTACATTATGAGAACAGGAAAGACACTGGGAAGTAGACATGTGGAAGGGAGTTGGGGGAGACAGGAGGAGGTAGTAGGGGATAGGCCTGATCAAGGCACATTAGACACGTGAGAAATTATTTTAAATTTTTAAATATGTAAAAAAGAATATTATCTCAAAGAATGGATGAAAGTCAATGAACATCTTTCAAAATAAGTTCATGAAAACAAATATCTGATATGTTTACCAATGGGTTCACAAAAATGTAAGCTACATAAAAGAAGAATGCTGACACCTCAATAGCTTCTTATTTTGTAGACAGTTGGTTTTATTAACTTTACTGAGCTCCAATGGACATTTAATAAACTCACTTTCTAAGTGCACAGTTCAATGATCTCTGCTCTCTATAAAAGACATACCTTCATCACAGTACACTGAACATTTTAAGATTGTTTCTGAATATTTTATTTGAAATTTTTAAGACAATAACAAAGAAAAAGTTTCTTATGGCTTTTGTATTTACAGATATACAGTAGTTTTAGAATAGTAATCTAGGTTAAATTAACAGCATTTTTTGTGTTTTAAGAAAATTGGTTAGGTGACTAATTTGTATGTAAAGTATTTTGTTGTCAATTGATGAATAATAGCATACTATTTTCAAATTTATCATACATAACTGTATAAATTGGATAAGATTATATACTCTTTTTTAGATTTAAAAAGACTCCAGAGAACCAAATAACCCTATTAAAAAATAGGGTATGGAGCTAAACAAAGAATTCTCAACTGATGAATACAGAATGGCTGAGAAGCACCTAAAGAAATGTTCAACATCCTTAGTCATCAGGGAAATGCAAATCAAAACAACTCTGAGATTCCACCTCACACCAGTCAGATTGGCTAGGATAAAAAACTCAGGTGACAGCAGATGCTGGAGAGGTTGTGGAGAAAGAGGAACACTACTTCATTGCTGGTGGGATTGCAAGCTGGTACAACCACTCTGGAAATCAGTTTGGCGGTTCCTCCAGAAATTGGATATAGTTCTACCAGAGGACCCAGCTATACCACTCCTGGGCATATACTTAGAAGATGCTCCAACATATAATGAGGACACATGCTCCACCATGTTCATAGCAGCCTTATTTATAATAGCCAGAATCTGGAAACAACCCAGATGTCCCTCAACAGAGAAATGGATACCGAAATTGTGTTACATCAACACAATGGAGTACTACTCAGCTATTAAAAACAATGAATTTAAGAAATTCTTAGGGAAATGGATGGATCTAGAGAATATCATCCTGAGGAGTGAGGTAACCCAATCACAAAAGAACACACATGGTATGCACTCTCTGATAAATGGTTATTAGCCCAGAAGTTTGGAATACAGGAAGAACAAACCACAAACCACAAGAAACTCAAGAAGAAGGAAAACCAAAAGGTGGACATTTCATTCCTTCTTAAAAGGGAGAACCAAATACCCACGGAAGGAGTTGCAGAGATTAACTATGGAGCAGAGACTGAAGGAAGGACAAG
>JADRCD010105480.1:0-13868 GCA_019843815.1 Montemys delectorum | reverse complement strand
GGTTGCAAATATTTGGTAAAAGTGACAACATATTGAATACAAAATATCATCACAGACATTCCCCTCTGGTAGACATCCATACTCATTCCCACTTGTGTAAATATATAAACATTATAAGAACCATTCATTCCTTAAATTGTGAATGTGATACCAGTCTGGCCTGAACTTTGTAGTGTCCACCAGAATCAAATCAAGAGTGCTTTGAAATTAATTCTAGCCAAGGTTCTATGGAGCTGAAGGGTTTGCAGCCCCTTAGGATGAACAACAATTACTAACTAGTACCCTCAGAGCTCCCAGGGACCCAACCACCAATCAAGGACTATACAGGGTGGGACTGAATGTTCTGGCAGCATGTGTATAGTAGAGGATTGCAAATTCGATCATCAATAGGAGGAAAGGACCTCGGCCTTGTGAAGGTTCTGTGCCCCAGTGTAGGGGAATGCCAGGGCCAATAAGTGGGAGAGGGTGGGGTGGCAGGCATGGGGAGGGGGGAGGCAAAAGGAGTTTGTTCTTGTTTTTGTTTGTTTGTTTGTTTGTTTGTTTTTTGGAGGGGAACCTGGGAAAGGGAAAATTTACATGTAAATAAAGAAAATATCTAATAAAAAAAAGTCAGAATCTTAAAAAAAAAAAAAAAGAAGAAAGAAAAAGAAAAAAGAAATTAATTCTAGCCACTGAAGTAACTTTCCAAGAGCTTCAATGCCTATAATATACTATACTAAATCTAGGTATCAAGGATAAACCAAATATACATGTGTATTTGGGCAGAAAAACACAGTGAATAGTCACCAAGAGATAAAAATGTAAGGGATCCTGATCTAGATGTCAGTGACTTAAAAGGATGAGTTCCACATTTTCACTTTCATAATCGATGCTGAAAAGCCATGTATCTAAATGAAGATTGATGGTGACCAGTGGCTGGAAAAATCAGGGGAGGGGGAGTACAAATGAGTGGATTTAGTTGATATATACTGTATGTAGTATAGGAATATCATACAAATCCCATTAAGATATCTAATTAATACCTGTTGTGATGATTTGAATAGGTATGGCCCCCATAGACTCATGTGTTTGAATGCTTGGCCCATAGGGAATGACACTATTTGAAGTAGATGTAGCCTTGTTGGAAAAAGTGTGTCACTATGGAAGTGGGCTTTGAGGTCTCCTATGCTTAAGCTACACCTAGTGTGACAAGAGTCTCCTGTTGCTGCCCACGGATCAAGATGTAGAACTCTTGGCTCCTCCAGCACCATGTCTGCCTGCTTAATGCTACGATTTTCTGTCATGATGATAATGGAGTAAACTTTTGAAACTCTTAGGCAGTCCCCAATTAAATGTTTTTCTTTATAAAAGTTTCTATGGTCATGGTGTATTTTCACAGCAATGACCGACTTACAGATTTAGCAGTTTAGTCCTTTATCATCATGGCAGAAAGATAGCATTGAGTAGGCGGACATGGTGCTGGAGAAGGAAATGAGAGTTCTACATCTAGATCATCAGGCAGCAAGAAAACATTAAAAAAAAAAAAAAGGCCTGGGTTAGTTATTTGAAACCTCAAAAACCCCAATGATGACTTTCTAAAACAAAGTTGCACCTACTCCCGCCAGGCCAAACCTGCTAAGTGACCAAGCATTCAAACATATGAGTCTATGGAAGCCATTTCTATTCAAAACACCACAACATGTAAAGGTTTTCTTGTTCGTGTTTCTCCACTCCTCTCTCAGAGAGATTTATGGTCTTTTATAAGCACAACTGTACACTGGAGGAAAGAAAGCAACACTTTTTGGGGTCTGTTGGATACTGGTTCTGAATGGATACTGATTCCAGGAGATCCCAAGAAACAGTGTGGGCCTACAGTTAAAGTGGGGGCTTCTGAAGGTCAGGTGGTAAATGGCATTTTGGCTCTGCTTCTCTACCTTCTCCCCTGCCTCTCCTGTCTTTCCCCTCTGTATAATCCCTCCCCTCCCTTCCCTTAGTTCCTAACTTTCTCTTCCCTTTCTTTCTTTCTCTTTCCTTTATTTTTTCCATGTGTCTCAGACTTATCTCCAGCCTCTTATGTATGTCAAGTTCAATGCAAACCTAGGATTCTCTTTCCTCCATCTGCTAAATATTAATACTAGGCAGTGTTCTAATACTAAGCTGAAATACTTTTCTAGACTAGAAAAGAAATTTAGAAACAATATAATCAGACAAAATATTAATATTAACAAAAGATCTGATTTAGAGTAAAAGAAATATCAAATTACGCCTAGAATGGAGAAATCATAAACATATGAAAAAACTGTCATGTTTTATTTTAGATAAGGGTCTCCAAGATGACCTTGAACTCAGCATGTAGCAGGAGGTGAATTAGAGCTTTGTGCTGATAATAGAACTTAGGACTTCATGCATGCTAGGCAAGAGCTCTACCAACTGAGCTACAGTCTTCATTCCAGTCTACATTATTTCTGAATCATTAGCCCCCAGTCTTCTGGTAATAAAAAATGAAATAATTGTTTTACTGGGTTTTAGCTACGAAGGCAAGAACTTCTAGACAATAATTGTTTTAGTTTAAAGACTAGTGTAAAAACTGGAAAACATATTAGCTTAAAAATGAAAAATTCTAATAGGTTAAATGCCTTTCTCCTTTAAGAGTTACATCTAATTTACTTATTTATTTCCACTTTACTCACGTAAGATTAGATACTTTGTAATATATTCTATACTATATGTTCTGTAATAAAACACAAATGCTGCTCAACTTTGTTCAATAGCATTGCTCTTTTCTTTAGAATAAGTGAAGCTTAGAGTCCAGGAACCATTTCTTGCTGTGTGCTACTTTTATAGATTCATTTGCTCCAGGTTGACTGCCAGATTGAAACTCTAAACAGACTGCACTGCCAAGCTCCAAAGCACATAAACCTCTGTGAGAATCTTGGAAACTGAAGGCACCACCAACTCAAGGTATCCAGCATTTGTACATTTTAGCCAAGCCCTCCAATTCTCCTGTCTTCACAAGAGGCTAAGTAACCACCCCCTCAATAAGCCATTTTAAGGCAACAATGAAACTTCACTGAGACTTATCAAGACAAAGTGCAAGCCTCCAGGATGGGCATGAAAAATGCACTCACATGGGGGTCAGAAGACCCAAGTAGGAGCTGTGAATATTTTAAGACTGGAGTAAACACCAGAAAAACAAAACAAAAGAGAAAAAGAAACCAAACATGTTTGAGGGGTTGGGAAAATGTCTCAGATTCTTGCTACATGAGAACCCAAATCTGATCACTAAAGTCTAAACAAACAAAACCCCCCAAAAAACAAAACAGAAATCCTGTCATGCTGGCACATACTTCTAATCCCAGACCTGGAGAGGTAGGGACTAGCACATACCTGTGGCTTGTATAGCAGAATCAAAAATCCCAGGCCAATGATAAATTCTATGTTTAAAAAAATGGGAAGAGGGCACAGATGGCTTCAAAGAAATGACATATGAGAGTAGAAGAACAAACAAAGACATACACATACATACCCATATTCCATGCAAGCAAATACACACAAAGAAAAAGAGAAAGCAGCATTGAGCATTCATTTCTATGGAACATACAAAGTTGCATCAACACTCTTGTGTACCCCTTTTAGTCATTGAAAACATTTTATTTTTTGAATAACAAATTCTTGTTTTATGAATGCAATGAAGGAATATAGAAGTGTACATCTTTTGTATCAGAAGAAATTCCCAGTATCCCTCCCATGCTATCTAACTACATTCATACATTGTGACTGTTAATTTTACACTGGTCAACTACAATTCAGATTCTGATCTCAAATGAAAGTCACAAAATCCTATCCAGTGAATTTTGACCCTCTTTATGCAAAAATATACAAGTACCTATGCCCAAGATTGAAGTTGAAGCTAGCAGTAGCTATGACTGAGCTGTCCTGGGGACCTCTGACTCAGTCTGGCTTTCTTCATACCATTGCTAAAGCAGTCATCAAAAAGACACAAGCCAAGTACATGGTTTTTTTTTCTAAAACAGCAGAAGTACAAACACATGGAATCATAGAAAGCATGAGATCTGAGAAAATTAGCTCTGTAGAAACACTATTTATCAAATTCTTAGAGAATGTCACACTGGCTCTAAAAGGTAGGAAAAATGAACATTTTATTCCTTTATTATTATTATTAATTTATATTTATACTCCATATTTTATTCCCCCACCCACCCTGTCTACCCTTCAGAACATTTTATTCTAACACAGAAAGCCTAACTTGTAAGTTACTGTTCCAAATAATATATACATAATTTTCATAGTGGGTTCTGATGTGCCTCAGTTCCCAGCTCTGGAAGGCAAGTAAATCAAGCCCACAGGAGTTTAATGAAAGCCTCAGCTGTTTCTCTCACTAGCAAAGTATATCTTCAGGGGGCTGGAGATGTGACTCCAATGGTAAAGTCCCTGGATAGTGTGAAGGAAGCCCTGGGTTTGATTTCCTAGCACCATACCAAATATTTGAGAAAGTGAAGGCAGGAGGATTCTTGGCTAAATATAGAGTTTGTGGCCAGCCTTGTGCTACACAAGATCCTGAATTTAAAACAAAAACAAAAACAAGTTCTTGATTATTTCCAAGAATAACATCCTTGTCAAGACTCCTGAATCATCCTTGTCAAGACTCCTGAATCTTCATTTCCTTCAGTGAGATGGTTCTTAAAGGCAGATCAGCATGCCAGCTCTGTCAGCCCCTAAAACCACTAATTTCTCCCTCAAAACATCTGAATCCAAATTTCCATGAAAAGCTGATAAGAGAAAGCCTGAACACAAAATGGAGTTGTCAGGACTGTTGGAAGGTTACAGCTTTCCAGAACTCCCTTACCCCCTTTCTCCCCTTTCCTTCTCTTCCCCACATGGATTGGCTACTGCAACTTGAGATTCATAGTTATTCCTGTCTGCTCTCTGCATGAAGTGAGGGGAAAGGGGGAGCAGAGACTGTCAGGCACTGAATTGATGGTGTGTGGAAATCCAGAGCCAGAACTGCTGGAAGCTCTGTACTTTCCCATGAGGATCCCACATAATACACTTTCCAGATTTCTGGGCTGTTGTCCAACCATAGACTTCTGTGTATTCAGCTCTCCCTTCATGAGAAAGGTGCTGAGGAGAGAGCAGAGGTGAGAGGCTATGTGTGTGCTTCTTTGCTTGTTTTTTTTCTTTAACAAATGTGTTCAACATATGTGACTTTAATCAGGAGACTGGCAGAGAAAGACAGTCTGGTGAGCTCCTTCCAGCAAAACTCCCTTTTCCCCTTCTCAGTGGGCCATTAAAATTGGAGGAGGGCCAGACTATAAGGGTGATACATCTTCAAGGTGACAGCTGTTATATGAGTGCTGCAAAAGTACCATTGAATACATCTATTCCAGTTTCCAGCTCCCGACATGAACAATTACTCTTTTGAGTCTTGACCATCACCTTTATCTAGAAACCCAGCACTCCTTCTCATGCTTCATTTCAGAGTTCTAGAAGGCTCTGCAGCTGAAGGAGACTCTCCAGCTACAGAACTCAGCTGTGTTCTGAGGGTTTACATTTTCTAACATATCCTTGTGGGCAATTCCTTTCTCTTCTCCTAAATTCTGTAAATAAAAGCTCAACTTGGAGGTAGAGAGATGGCTTTGTTAGGTAAAGTGCTTATTCCACATACCTATGAAGACTGAGATCAGATCTCCAACACCCAAGTTAAATCAATTATGAGGACATAAATCTATAACCGGTGCTGGGAAATGTGTGAAGATGGCAGAAACCAATAGATCCTGGAGTACTTTGGTCAAACAACCTTGATGAAGCAATGAGCTCCGAGTTCATGAGAAAGCTTATTTCAACAAAATAAGAAGAAAGTGATTCAGAAAAACATACAATATCTGACCTTAACTTCCAAAGATTCAGTCATGCATGGAAGAACATTATAGCACACAGGTGTGTACACCTACATGAACATACATACATACACATACTACATAAAGCTAATATACAAAAGAACAAAAAGGAGAAAAAGTTGAAGGAGTAGTATACATGAAGAAGTCATATTTGTGCTCAGATACCACTGGAGTATGTATGTTTTTTAAAAAAACTACAAAGAAAATGCAAGATTTAATGTGTGTGTGTGTGTGTGTGTGTGTGTGTGTGTGTGTGTGTGTGCACGTGCAAGCACACAACAAACCCAGTTCTTCTACCTCAAAGAATTTGACTTAGCATGTGCAATTTTGTTTGTTTGTTTGTTTTACTGTGTTCTGTGACTTATGAAACAAGAAGAAATTTGGATGCAAGAAGAGATGGTTGGAACTATCCAAAGGCAATTTTTAAAATTCTTAGCAATTCAGGAGGCTTACTCATTAGTCTTTTCAAATTTGTACTAGATGTGCTTCAAGAGAAAGTGTTTCAGCATCAGAAAATAGTGAAGTAAAAAAGAAAGATTGTACTCTGTAAAACTTAGATGATATTTGCAATAAGTATAGTGCCAATTTCATCTTTCTAAAGGAGAATTTTTAAACAATCCCAAATTCCAGGGAAAACAAAAGTATGACCAAGAAACATACAGTCTAAATGTGAACAAAGCTAAATGTGGCTCATTTGAAAGAATTGCCAGACAATGAGGATAGAGAAATAGGGGAAAACTGTTTTCTTTGAGGTTAGAAAAGTCAGGGTTTTGCACATGGTATTAATATTGAAACTTCAGATTTAACAGTAGTGAAGAAACTCATAGCATACCACTTGGCCTGTTGGGTAAAAACAGTCATGTGTACAGACTAATATAAGTGACCTCAATAGTGGGATTTTCAAATAAAAAACAAAGAACTTAGTTTCAGTTGTAAAACAGAAATGGAAGATGACAGAATTTTGGAGCTCGAATTTGAATAGAAGCCCAGAGTACACTCAGGAAGTTAATCTCATCATAAATAGCCAAAACTCAAAAGATGCAATGGAATGTTTATAAATTAAAGTTTCAAGGTACAATTGGTAGTTACAATGGGGTTTCTATAAGAACTGAAATCAGTTACACAGCAGTCAAAATCTAACAATAGAACAAGAGTTGAAAGGTTGAATAAAGCCAGTTCTTAGCTATTAAAAATAGAATATAATAATTGTAAGTACAGGTGACAAAATATTGAAAACATGCTCATATCTAAGAATTTATTCTTTTGTGTGGGGGAAGGATGCTCCTTAGCATGCATGTGCATGCTTCCATAATATGAGTAACCAGAGGCTAGAAACTGACATAGAGTGTCCACTTGCCCTGTTATATTTTTAGAAAATAACACTGAACATAGAAATCACTGACTGGGCTATACTGGTTTGTCAGCAAGCCTCAAGAACCCTTTGTCTCCATCCCAGTGCCTAGCTTCTTATGGAGCCCCAAGCATAGAACTCCATGCCTTCATGACAGGCACCCTAGCAAATGAGCCATCTACTCATCCCCAGAATCTGTTCTTTACAGAAAATAAAGGAAAGAAGAGACTTGTCATGTTTACTGTGTTAATTCTACCAATCCATGAGCATGGAAGATGTTTCCATCTTCTGAGGTCTTCTTCAATTTCACTCTTCTGAGACTTGAAGTTCTTGTCATACAGATCTTTCACTTGTTTGGTTAGAGTCACAACAAGTTATTTTATATTACTTCTGACTATTGTAATGGGTGTAATTTCCCTAATTTCTTCCCAGCTGTTAATCAGGTGTAAGGGTTCTGCAATAGAATTTAAGTAAACAACCATATCACCTGCAAATAGTCATATTTTTGACTTCTTCCTTTCCAATTTGTACCCCCTTTGACCTCCTTTTGTTTTCTAATTGCTCTGGCAAGAACTTCAACTGATATATTGAACAAATAGGGAGAGAGTGGGCAGCCTTAGGGGTATTGCTTCAAGTTTCTGTCCATTTATTTTCATGTTGGCTACTGGTTTGCTGTATATATCTATTACTATGTTTAGGTATGGTCCCTGAATTCCTGATCTTTCCAAGACTTTTAACTTGGGGATGTTGGATCCCTACTCTTAAAATATCAAATGCCTTTGTGCTATATATTACAGCCTGTTCTATGAGTGGATCAGTTAAATACACTATCAGCCCATATTGTGACCATATAGGTTTCTACAGTTTCCATGCTAATATGTCTCTTAATGCACTATTTAAACTATGTTTGCATCAGACAGCTTAACTGTTACTGTTTATATAAATCAATTTAATTGAAGTATAATAGCAATTATTAGCACCAACAACAGTCTGCATGAGTCTGATGATGGCCATTATAACTAATCTCTTTACCATAGGAGAGGGAATTCAAAACAACAGATATGAGTTGGTGTACTTCATAATGCTATATTAGCTTTAGGTAGTGTATTACCTGTGAGAAGTAGACATTAATTCCAGGGTAGCAGCAAAGGCAGCAGGATTTGGAAAAGGGTCAGGAAGACAGGTGGGCAAAGGGAAGGATCTGGAAGGCCACCAAGTTTGGATAAGGTTCATGAAGGCAGCCACTTGGACACCAAATTGGCTGTCAGCTATGTTCTGTTGTTCATCTTTAGGGCCAAAGCAAGCTGTCTGCAGGCTGTTCCCAGCATCCTTCCATAGCTGCTGAGGCTGCAGCATGGCCTCCTCCTCTCTGGCCTCTATCAGCCTCCTGCCCAGCTTGATTCAAGGATCTCCATGTGCCAGGTTTAGGGCTGCAGACACAACACTCTGCAAAACCAAGACATACAGCCCTCGGGGTGACTTTCAGGAGAGAAAGGAAAGATTACCTTCAATGTGCAGATATGCTAGCCACTGCTGAAGATAAATCCAAACTAACCAAGAAGGCCAGGTGGGTTATACAGGCTCAGGTGCCACCCTGAATTCCTTCTGTGCCCTAGCCTGCCAATCATCCTCACAACATACCTCCAGCAATCACAGATACAGGCATACCACAGGTCATGTCCTGACAGACACACCCCATAAAATTCCCTCCTAGACATGCCCCCAGCAAGTCCACACAGGTGCAATATCCCATAGCCTCCCAACAGACATTTTCCTATCCTGACTCAGAAAACCAGGGGATCCCATGGCAACAGCAGCACTGAAGACAGCAGCTGGTGTGGTCAGGATTGAGCAGCTTACACAGAGGAAATCAGGGGCAGTGGAGAAAACAGGGCAGCATAAACAGTAACCATGCCACCCTGGGAGAGCACATCTGGTTCTCTAGGACAGGAATCACATAAGAGCAAGGAACATGGAGTCCTTCTTTCACTGAAACTGAGCCCTGCTAATCTCAGATTCCCAAACCTTCCACCGAGAGGATCTCATGTGAATGTGAGAACATGTCCACCCAGTTGACCAGTGATACATTCCTCACATTTCTGAGCTCTAATTTTCTTTCAATGACTGAGAGATGCTGCTGTCGCTAAATACACAAGTATTAAATGCATTTTATAGATTAATGTCAACAGTAAGATAATTTTATGTACTCCCTCATTTTTAACATGAGAGGAGGACAACACTTTTTGAGTATGAATGGAACCAGCATAAAGTTTACAGGAGAGCAATCTGGGTAAAACTTCTCACAGTAATATTATTGGTACTCTTACTCCTGATACTAAATGCAAATTAAGAAAGATCTCATTGAAAGAACAAATTTTAATACCAACTCTAAGTTACATTAATTTTTCTTTATGTCTTTCTTAATAATAAGCAGCAAAATTAAGAAATTCACTATGTGTAATCTTTTCTATCTGAAAGAACATTGTCTCAAAAAATAGTTTGTTTTTGTTTTTTATTTACTTTGGTCTTTGAAATATTCTCTAAGAAATTTTTGTTCTTTGACAGTTTCATGTATACATGTGCTTTGATCATAACCACACTGGAATCTCCCTTCCAATTCTCTCCCAGACTCTAATGACTTCCCCTCCCAATTTAATGTGTGTGTGATATGAATGTTTTAATTATTGTGATTCTTTTTACTGATGCTCTTGTGCACAAGGATATGGCACCATCTACTGGAACACAGATGACCTAACAGTAGCCACATTCCAAAGAGAAATGGTTTCCTTCCCCTCTTACCCAAGCCACAAACAGCTAGTTGCTCCTAAGCTAGGGTTAAGTCCTCAAAACTCCTCCTATATTCAACCTGGAATGTTGACTCCATTGATATCATGAAAATTAACCATATCTGCCACGATTTACAAGGGAAGCAGTCATGTCATATCAGGAAGACAGCTTGTCACAAAAATCCTGTCTATGCTCCAGCTTTGGCATTTTTCCCCACTCTCCTGTGATGTTCGGTGAGTTTGAGGGTTGGAAATTCATGTGGATGTCCCATTTAATCAATTACAGAACAACATACTTAGCACTTAACATTTGCTGACATCTACACCATTTGAATACTCATTCCAATGAAGTACAAACATTGAATGTTTTAAAATTCTTTTCTATGGACATATAACATCTGTCCCAACACAGGGAGCAACTGGGACCAGTGGGGCCAGGCACACAGGAACTACACCAGCCCAGTGGCTCAGGTTCCTTCTGGTCCCACAACACCTAGAGGGAGTTCCACTCCAAGGCACTCTAACACGTCCAGGATCAGAAGTGAGGAGGACACAACATCTGTCCCAACACTGGGAATAACTGGGACCAGCAGGACCCAGGCACACAGGAACTCTGCCAGCCCAGTGGCTCTGGTTGCTTCTGGTCTGTCTGGGCTGGCCAGTGCCCTGAGCAGATATTGGGCACAACTCTGCAGTCATTCCCAAAACACCCAGAGGAAGCTCCACTCCCAGGTGTTCTAACAAGCACAGGGCCACAGGATCCCAGAATCACAGGATCACAGAGACAGCTTGACTCTGAGGAGTTCTGACACAATCAGGATCACAGGAAGGACAGGCTGCAGTCAGATTTAGTAAGGGCAGGTAGCAATAGAGATAACCAGATGGTGTGGGGCAAGCCTAAGAATATAAGCAACACAAACCATGGTTACTTGGCATCATCAGAACCCAATACTCCCACCATTGCAAGTCCTAGACACACCATCACACCAGAAAAGCAAGACACAGATGTAAAATCACTATTCATGATGATGATACAAGAAAGACATAAAAAGCACCCTCAAAGAAATACAAGAGAACACAGGTAAACAGCTAGAAGCCCTTCAACAGGAAACACAGAAATCCCTTAAAGAACTACAAGAAAAGATAATCAAACAGGTGAAGAAAATGATCAAAACCATCAAGAATCTAAAAATTGAAATAGAAACAATAAAGGAATCAGAAAGAGAGACAACCCTGGAGATAGAAAACCTAGGAAAGAAATCAGAAGTCGTAGATGCAAGAATCACCAACAGAATACAAAAGAGAGAAGAGATAATCTCAGGGGCAGAAGACACCATAGAAAACACTGACACAACAGTCAAAGAAAATGCAAAAAGCAAAAAGCTCCTAACCCAAAACATCCAGGAAATCCAGGATGCAATGAGAAGACCAAACCTAAGGATAATAGGTATAGAAGAGAGTGAAGACTTCCAAGGTAATGGGCCAGTAAATATCTTCAACAAAACTATAGAAGAAAACTTCCTTAACCTAAAGAAAGAGATGTCCATGAACATACAAGAAGCCTATAGAGCTCCAAATAGACTGGACCAGAAAAGAAATTCCTCCTGTCAAATAATAATAAAAACACCAAATTCACTAAGTAAAGAAAGAATTTTAAAAACAGTAAGGGAAAAAGGTTAAGTAACAAATAAAGGCAGACCTATGAGAATTATACTAGACTTCTCACCAGAGACTATGAAAGCAAGAAGATCCTGGGCAGATGTCATACAGACCCTATGAGAACAGAAATGCCAGCCCAGGCTACTATACCCAGCAAAACTCTCAATTACCATAGATAGAGAAAACAAGATATTCCATGAGAAAATGAAATTTACACAATATCTTTCCACAAATCCAACCCCCACAAAGGATAATAAATGGAGAACACCAACATAAGGAGCAAAACTACACCCCAGAAGAAGCAAGAAAGTAATCTTTCAACAAACTATCAGAAACCTAATTCCACCTCTTACATCAAAAACAACAGGAAGTAACAATAACTTTTTCTTAATATCTTAATATCAAAATTAATATTACCAACATATCCTAAACGATTGAAATCCAAAAATATGAGGAATTAGACATTTATTGACTGTCATACAATGGTCTCTCTAATTTGGTAATTGGAGAAATAGGTCCAATATTATAGAATCCATATACACTTGGAGCTTGTTTGCCTGTGACAATGTCTTGTACAACATAATAGTCTTGAGATCTTGCTTCTCCTATCTCAGCCTCTATATTAGTAAAATTGTTTATTTCATGTTTTTCTACTATACTCTAGTTTTCAGAACAGCTTACATATTTTAAAAGTATTTAAATACCCAAAAGAAGTGTAGACAATTAAATTGGGAGAGGTTTTGTAAGAGAACAACAAACAGTAAGACTGAATGCTTTGCTTGATGTTTGTAAATCTTGTATCAAGTTACCACAGTAAGAGCCAAGATTTTAAGCTCTACTAAAACAAACAAACAAAAACACTCTATATATTTATGTTCTTTTAAGAAAATATTAGTAGTGATGTATTATTTTGAAATATACAGTTAATATGTTTGGAGTTATTTAAAATTTATATTGAGAAAGATGTATGTACTTTCAGTATTGCTGTAGACAAGCATCTACATAAGACAGTTAAATTGAGCTTGCCTTTGGGGTGGGGCTCCAATCCAGAGACTCAGGTGAGATCTCCATTTTCTCTCCAGTGACCTTCTAAGGCAGGAACACCAGGAAGCACAGGTCTCAGAAGTGGCAAATCCACAGCCCTCTCTGCCCCTTCCCTGCAAGTGGAGAGCCTGTCCCCAGGGTTTGTTCTGACCCCAGGACTCAGGAGGGACAACTGATCCACACCCCACTGCACACAAGTCTTACCTGAGGAGAGCTGATCTCTCAGAAGTGCTGACGTAGGCTTAGAGACCCACAGAAGGAACAAGCTCCAGACAGAGATAGCAAGAACATCTAACACCAGATATCAACGGATGGCGAAAGGCAAATGCAAAAATCTTGCCAAAAGAAACCAAGACTACTTGGCTTCATCAGAACCTAGTACTCGCACCACAGCAAGTCCTGGATACCCCAACACACCAGAAAAGCAAGATTTGGATCGAAAATCATATCTCCTGATGGTGATAGAGGAATTTAAGAAGAGCATGAATAACTCCCTTAAAGAAATACAGGAGAACACAGATAAACAGGTTCAAGCCCTTAAAAAGGAAACACAAAAATCCCTTAAAGAATTACAGGAGAACACAAGTAAACAAGTAGAAGGCCTTACAGAGTAAACACAAAAAATCCTTAAAGAATTACAGGAAAACACAATAAAACAGGTGAAGGAACTGAAAAAAAACCATCTAGGACCTAAAAATGGAAGTAGAAACAGTTAAGAAATCACAAAGAGAGACAACTCTGGAGATAGAAATCCTAGGAAAGAAATCAGGAGTCGTAGATGCAAGCATCACCAACAGAATACAAGAGATAGAACAGAGAATCTTAGGTGCAGAAGATACCATAGAAAACATTGACAATACAATCAAAGAAAACACAAAATGCAAAAAGCTCATTACCCAAAACATCCAGGAAAGAAAGTGAAGACCTCCAACTTAAAGGGCCAGTAAATATCTTCAACAAAATTATACAAGAAAACTTCCCTAACCTAAAGAAAGAGATGCCCATGAACATACAAGAAGCCTACAGAACTCCAAATAGACTGGACCAGAAAAGAAATTCCTCCCATCAAATAATAATAAAAACACCAAATGCACAAAACAAAGAAAGAATATTAAAAGCAGTGAGGGAAAA
>JADRCD010105472.1:1050-17477 GCA_019843815.1 Montemys delectorum | reverse complement strand
TAATTTTTTTCGGATAGATAACTTAGAGAATTAATAATTCTTTAATATAAAGTGTGTAGTCTCTAGTCATAATGGGTTATCAAATTAATGACTTTAATTTATAAATAGAATGAAGTTAGTTTAGAAATTTGAAGTTTTAATTATACAATATTTGTGTTTTGTACCTAGATTAAGGATTGAATGCTTGTTTAAATGGAACTTTTGTCTTTTGTTCAAAAACAATTATCATATTCCTGTATTTGAAAAGATTGTAACTTGGACTTTCTTCCTTATTTTGCAGAAAACAGTTTGAACAAGTTTATTGCTAAATAAGTAAAGGAAATAATAGCATCCTTGTTATCTTATCTATCTAAATTTGTTGACATCTTTATCTTCAACAATGATCTTACCAAATAACTTTAGACAACTCCCACCATCTTTGATATTTCCTCATAATTATTATGTATCCACTAACCCTTATTCACCTCCATGATCAGAAAACACCACTTGCCTTCATTGTATTTCAGAGAGAAATTATAACAGAGTCTTGGTAAAAGAAATTAATTTTCTGTCCATTTCCAACAATAGAATTTTCATTTAATTGGTATGATATGATATGTGAAAATAAATGTATTGATGAGAAATGATATCTACTTTGAACAGCCTGATAAAAATATCAGTGCCAGATTCAAAGAAGATATGAACTATATATTCCACCAGGTATACATGAGTTTCTTTGTCATACACATTATGTTTTCATTGTACTCTCTACTAAAAGCTGTAAATATAGAGAAAATTTTCAGTTATGAATGTTTATGAAAATAAATAATAGAACTAGGACAGTATGTATAAGAAAATAATAAACAACAATGATGTAAACATCTGTATTTCTCTTATAGAATGTACTGATTTGGATATCTTTAATCTGTTTACAATTTATTTTATTTATCTACATTCCAAATGTTGTTCCCCTTCCTGGTTCCCCCTGTACAAGTTCTTTATCCCATATCCCATCCCCTTTGCTTCTGAGAGGGTGCTCAACCACCCACCCTCCCACTCCCACTTCACCCAACTAGAATCTTCCTTCCCTGAGGCAACAAGGTTCTATAGGATTAAGATCACCCTTTCCCACTAAGATCAGACATCTTAAGGCTGCATCTTTAGTGGGGACCACAGAGCAGTCCATGTATGCTCTTTGGTTTGTGGCTTAGCCTCTGGGGGCTCTGAAGGGTCCTGATTAATTGATACTATTGTTCTTCCTATGGGGTTGCAATCTCATTCAGCTTCTTCAGTCCTTCCACTAACTCTTCCATAGGGATCATGAATTCAGTCCAATGGATAGCTGTAAGTATCTGTTTTTGTCAACTGTTGGTAGCAACTCTCACAGGGCAGCCATGCCAGGCTCCTGTTTGCAAGCACAACATGGCATCTATAATAAGTTGGTGCATGCACATGAGATGGATCCAATATTGGGCCAGTATCTGGATGACATTTTCTTCAGTCTCTGCTCAAATTCTATCCCAGCATTTTCTCTAGACAGGAACAATTCTGAGTCAAGAATTTTGAACATGGGTGAGTAGTCTCTTTCCTCAAGTGGGGGCCATTTTTATGTACAGTAGATAGACTTTTCAGCTTCCATCTCCCTGCTCCTGAGCATTTTGGCTAAAGTCATCCCCAATGGCTCCTGGGAGCCTCTCACAAACCTGGTGATATGGGATTTCTAGACATTTCTCTATCCCTTACCCCGTACTGCTTCATATTTCTATTCATTTTCCAGGCTGTCTGGGCTTCTTTCCTATCTCAACCCATACCTGTTCCTGCCCCCCCCCTTTCCCTCCCCCTCACCTCTCCAACCCATGTACCTCCCTCCCTCTGCCTGTTGTGATTATTTGTTTCCCCTACTAAGTGGCATTGAAGTATCCACATTTGGATCATCCTTCTTAATAAGCTTCATATGGTCTGTGAGTTGTATCTCTTAAAGAAATATTCAACAACATTAGTCATCAGAGAAATCCAAATCAAAACAAGCTGAGATTCTACCTTACACTAATCAGAATGGCTAAGGCCAAAATCTCAAGTGACAGTACATGTTGGTAAGGATGTGGAAAATGAGGAACACTCCTCCATTGCTGGTTGGATTGCTAACTGGACCAACCACTCTGGAAATTCCTCAGAAAATTGGAAATAGTTCTATCTGAAGACCCAACTATGCCATTATTCAGCATATACCCAAAAGATGCTTCATCATATCACAAGAACAAGTGCCCCACTATGTTCATAGCAGAATTATTTGTAATAGCCAGAAGCTGGAAACAACTCAGATGTTCCTTAACCAAATAATAGATACCAAATATGTGGTTCATTTAAACAATGGGATATTATTCAGTTATTAAAAAACAAGAATATCATGAATTTTGCAGACAAAAGGTTGAAACTAGAAAATATCATCTGGAGTGAGCTAACAAAGATAAAGAGGACATATATAGCATGTATTCACTCATAACTGGATGTGCATAATCTTATGAAGAGGAAACTTTGAGCCTCAGTGGTGTTGTTACAATATAATTCATTTTCTATATAGATTCTGGTTTTGTAAGTTCTTAACTGTCTCTGAACCCCTTTTGGATAACTGATGTTAATTCTTTCCTTGCTATTACACTCATCCATAAGGATTATTTATTCTTGATATATCTTTCTGAAAGAAATATATAAAAGGTATTATGCTAAAAAGGTGGCTAGAGGTTTTAAACTATTTAAAATTGTCTCTTTTATGCAAATATAAATTACTCAGACATCTTCTCTCATGGTGAGTAGATTAGTTATACATCCTAAGTTCTTGGAAGATGCACACTGTTTTCTTTTAGAATACTGATATATTTAAAAAAGAATAAATTCAAAATGCAAATCTATAAGTTTAAATTATATTATCTCAGTGAATAAATAGTATTTAGAGTGATACAAATTAGTTTACAAGTAGAAATGGGTTTTTGACCACTTTTAGAAAGAGATGGCTAATTTTGACATTGGTGCACACTTGTGAGAAATAACAAACTATTTTAACATTGCAGAGTATAATTCTAAATAAAATCTATCATAAAATGTAAAAATGAATGTAGGTTTATTTTTTTGGTTGTGAAACAGAAGATGGGTGGGTGGAGACATGTGGGATCTAAGTAGCACAGAGAACATGCTTTATTATTCATTTTGGTTAGGTGGGTGAAAATTACTAAGGGGGTAGGTTACAGCCAGCAGAATAAGCATCAATTCTTTTTTGGTAAAGATGATGCAATGCTTCAAGTTTATTTAAATTCTGTACTAGGAAGCACAAAGGAATCTCAGCAGGAAAAAATGTCATCACTTATCCGGTAATTTTAGTTAATTAGACCTCTCTTAAATAGAACTTTCTAAAATTCATTGATCTACATATATTTAAACACACATTACTTTCCTTTCCTTGAAGCTATGTAAGCATTAGGCTGTGTTACAGAAACAATTCTGAGTTGCTGCAATTGGCTGCTAACTTATGATGGCTGAAAACCAAGGAGACAGATTTAATTTCTTAGTTTGTAGTACCATCCAAGCATTGAGGGAGGTGAGATGTACTCAACAACCGAAACACTGCAGGAGGTGCTATTCATTCTGAGCCTCTTTTCATTATTTTCCAACGTGAAATATTTCTTAAAACAAAACTCTGAATGGTTAATATGACGATTCCTGTTCGTTTTAGAAGAAGAGATAGAATATTTTGTGTTATTCTTTCAAGGAAATAAATAATCAAATACTTAACATATTTTTATTATTTGATTCAATGACATATCTGTCCTTAACAACTTGGATGAACAAAACAGAGTAAATTCTGAACAAAAAATTACTTAAATGAAAACCTTATGAGACCAATGAATTTAAGTTATTTTTAAATCACTAAAATTGATCTATCACAATAATTAGATATAAAAGAAAAAGCAGGGATGATCTCTTTGAGGTAACATTTACAATGACTCATGGATATGTCACAGTCATGTCATATAGTAAAAATTCTTTCATGAATAGGAAAAAAACATCAAAGTTGAGGTAATAAAGCACCTAGCTTTTGAATATAGGTAGATATTATTGGAAGAATGTTGGGGATTGAATTGTATACAAAACTAGAACAAAATATCACAGATTAATGGTCATTTGAGTCAGACTGGATTAATTATAGGGTACTTTTCTCAAAGTAGGAAGAATTTTTTTTTTTAGAATTTTGAGCATCAACTAAAAATATGGACATATATATTTTACATATATATTTGACTACTCATAAGAAACAAGATTCTTTCATTCTTCTAGGAGAAAGAATCATTGTGGGGCAATGTGAGGCAGTGGTCTGTCAGGCAACTTAGGCTCAGTGGAATAATTGGCCTTGAGCCCTGGAGCCTCAGAGGGCACTTTCTGCTTGCAGGGGACAGAAGGAATTCGGGTATAACTCCTGAGTTTTTGGCTCCTGTTTCAGTCACAACCTCTCACAGCTGCCCCTATAGGAGATGTGTACTCTATCAGGCAGACAATACCCCAATCTCCCAGTATTCAGCTGGACCTTACCCCTAGTCATCTGACCACAGCTGCCACACCCCATATAATATGAGAGGCAGTTTGCCCCCTCCTCTCTCTCCTGCCCTTTTCTTCTCTTCTCTTTTTCTTTGTTCCCTCTTGCTTCTTTTCTCCCTCACTTGTTCTTGCCCTCTTTCCTCTCTTGCCCTCTTCCTCTTTTTCCTGCTCTTTGTTCTCTTCTCTTGCCTTCTTGCTCTCTTGCTTTCTTTTCTTTCCTTCCTCTCTCTCTCCTCTTCTTCTCTCCTTCCTCACCTTCCTTCTCTCTACTTGACAGGGCCTATTTTCTCCTTCCTATATTAAAATACCTCATTTATACATTGCCTCCTTTTTTAATAATGTGCCCTGCTGCAGGCCTCAGCTGCAGAGAGAGAGAGACCCAGGCTGCAGCAATGAGCCATCCCCAGTACAACAAATCATGAAGTAAAACTCAAAATTATTTGTATATAAAAGTTCTGGAGAACATTATAAAAAAATAAAGTTAACTTGTACAAGAAGTGATTTTGTTTGGATTTAGCATTAACAATGTCTATATAAAGAACCCCACAATGTAAGATCATAATATAAGAAAGTCATTATGATTTAATGAATTTGTATAATAAAACAAAATTTAAAGCAATAGATTTTCAAAATGTAATTATTTAATGACCAAAATACTTTTCAATGAAATAAACTCCCAAAAATTATTTGTGATAATTTTAGTTTTTGAATTGACAAGATCTGGAATGAGTTAAGAAGCAAAGCTCTGAGATTCTACCTCACGCCACTCATAATGGCTAAGATCAAAAACTCAGGTAGCAGCAGAGGCTAGCAAGGATGTGGAGAAAGAGGAATATTCCTCCATTGCTGGTGGGAATGCAAGCTGGTACAACTACTCTGGAAGTCATTTTGGTGGTTCCTCAGAAAATTGGACATAGTATTACCTGAGGACCTAGCAATACCACTCTTGATCACATACCCTGAAGAAGCTCCAATATGTAATAAGGACAAATGCTCCACTATGTTCATAGCAGCCTTATTTATAATAGCCAGAAGCTGTAAAGAACCCAAATGTCCCTCAACAGAGGAATGGATACAGAAAATGTGGTACATCTATAAAACAGGATATTACTCAGCTGTTAAAAACAATGAATTTATGCAATTCTTAGGCAAATGGATGGAACTAGAAAATATCATCCTGAGTGAGGTAATCCAATCACAAAAGAACATACATGGTATGCACTCACTGGTAAATGGATATTGGCCCAGAAGCAGAGAATACCCAAGATACAATTTACAGACCACATGAACCTCAAGTAGAAGGAAGACCAAAGTGTGGATACTTAAGTCCTCCTTAGAAAGGGGAGCAAAATACTCATGGAATGATATACAGAGACAAAATGTGGAGCAGAGCAAAATCCAGAGACTGACCCACCTGGGGATCATCCCATATATAGTCACCAAACCCAAGACACTATTATAGATAGCTAGAGGGCTTGCTGACAGGAGCCTGATACAGATGTCTCCTGAGAGGCTCTACAAGTGCCTCACAAATATAGAGGTGGATGCTCTCAGCCAACAATTGGGCTGAGCATAGGGTCCCCAGTGGAAGAGCTAGCGAAAGGACTCAAGGAGCTGAAGGGGTTTGCTGCTCTATAGGTGGAACAACAATTTGAACCAACCAGTAGCCCCAGAGCTCCCAGAGACTAAACCACTAACCAAAATGTACACATGGAGGGACCCATAGCTCCAGCCTCATATGTAGCAGAGGATGGCCTTGCCAGTCATCAATGGGAGGAGAGGCTCTTGGTCCTATAAAGGCTGGATGCCCTAGTGTAGGGGAATGCCAGGACCAGGAAGCAGGAATGGGTGAGTTGTTGAGCTTGGGAGAGGGAAGGGTATAGGAGTTTTCAGAGGGGACACCAGGAAAGGGGATAACATTTGAAATGTAGATAAAGAAAATATCTAATAATAATTTTTTGAAAAAGAAGCAACGCTCTGGATATGCCTGTAAGGAATTATCTTCTTTAGGTTCATTGAAGTTGGAGGGTTGGGCTTAAATGTGGGCAGCATATTTAGATAGCTACTCAGATGTAAAAGGCTCAGTTAAAATGCTTTTAGTATTTAGTTTTACCTTTTTTGCACTCATTTCTAACTACTGAGATCATCTAACTTGTTAAGGAATTTTTATCTACCATCTTTCTGTAGCTCCTTCTGCTGCTGCAATCCTTCAATAACATTAAAACAGCTTCTTTGGCCTACCAATGTAGACCTAAGGCCAGTCAATTTTCCAGTCTCTCACAAAAAATGTAGATGTAAACAGTCACTTGTATTGAACTGCTAGTGTCCTCTGAACCCTTCCAGAACAGACAGAGACATTGTTGAATCAAGATCATATCCTCTAAGCTATTCTAATAAGTATCTTTTAATATATATTAATTCTATCCATTTTATTCCCATCGAGACCTTGGTGTTTAGCTTGTTTTAGTCTTCATGTATTCTAGATAGTAACTCCCTTCTTAAATTACTAACTGACAAATATTTTCTCAAGTTGTTTAGATCATAACAAAACTCTTTATTTTATAATGAAAATGATTAGAAAAATTAAAAATAAAACACTTTCATGCAAAAAGTAATGTTTGTTAATTCTTAGTTGCAAAACTTAGTATCAAATAGTTCCATAATTTTCTGATATTTTTTTCCACATGGAAAGGCAATAATTGTAAATGAATTGATGAAGGAGGAGAGCTCAAGAAGTAACTGACTTCAGAATTGGTATGACAGATTGCACAGATCATAATATGAAATTCTCTATATGAGAAAGAAATAAAGTCCTAAGAATTTACATATAGTGTTTGGTTTTGTTGTTATCAGAATAGAATAGATTTCTTATTGAATATAATTTTACAGTATATCAACAGCAGACAAAATTTATTTCTGAAGATAAAATAAGATAAAACTAAGATCATCCTAGGATGCTGTTTTAATAGAAATTTAGACAGCAGTAAAACAATCCCTCTAAAAAAAAGTATACGAAATATCTCGATCTCTTTTCTAAGTAAAGCTACTGTCCTTCAAGTCTTGCCCAATTTCTTCTCTACATACAAAGATCTGTTCCTGATTTCTTCAATTCACTCTAGAACCTACATATTTTTTCTATATATCCATTTAAACTGATTTTGTATCCTGGAACAATCCCTCAAATTCTTATTATATCGAATTCTTATTATGATTATTATAGTGTTCCTTGTTAAGTTTTTCTTGTAATAATAATACATTTAAATTTATTGACAGTAGATAACTATGGTAATACATCAACAGATACACAAAATTTAGCACTGTCTTTATTCAAGAAAATCTTTGTGGTTGCAAACTAGGAAAGCACCATTAAGATTAAAACTAAGCTATTAGAATGATAGAAGAAAGGTCCAGGACATAAGGAAATGATACTGTAAAGGTTAGATATGAGGGAATAGTGTTTGAAGGGGACAATAAAGGAATGTATATGATCATATTTCAATGTATGCATACATATATGAAATTTTAAAGAGTACTTCAAGACAGTCAGTTTTGTATATGAGAGGTACTGCATCCATGAATCTTAACAATATGGACACCTAAACAGACCTGCAAAATAGACAGTACCAGTCAATATCACAACAGTGATAGGGAAAATCACATAATTATCCACTCCTAAATGAAGGCTGTAGGTAGTAAATGGCTGCTAAGATTGGGAGAAAGAGTCTTCTTCAGAGAAAAATCCCTTTTTTAATTTATCCAATCTCAAAATGATCAGACTTAAAGTCATGTACATTTAAGCAATACTAAATGGACTCAGTAAGTTATATTTATATGTGTTTATATGTACATATGTAACACTAGTAAAAAAGAAATCATAAAAGGGAGAGGTAATATGGGAAGAAATCAAGGGGAAAGGAGGTGGAAAGAAGTTAGGTAAATACAGTGCTTATGTATGAAATCGATAAAAATAAAAAAAAACAATAAAAAATTAAAAATAATGAAAAATACAATAATAAGTTTTAAAATGATCAGGAAAAGGGCACTCACAACTACCATGGAGAACTGGTTTAGTACACAAAGTGCTATAGATCAGGAACAAGAAAATATAAACTCCAAAATGATTATGATAATTTACCTCAAATACTTATTATGTAAAGCTTAAGTCCAATTAAAAAACAATAGAATCTTTTACTTTGATTTTAACTTATTATTATTCCTATTATTAATTACAGATATGGAAGTTTGGAATGTATTACTTAATTAAAATATAATTGCAGCATTTCTTTCCTTCTTATGCCTCTCTTCTCTGCTCTGTAGCCATCTCCCAAATTCACAGCTTCTCATTTAGCCATTGTCATTACATATACATATAATCAAATAGATATATAAACAAAATCTACTGAATATATTCAGATTTAGTGAATGCATATGCTATAGGAATGACTATTTGGTGTTAGATAATCAGTCATGTACTCATATCTGAGGAAAGTTTTTTTTTTTTTGTCTCAGCAGTTTTTAATATCTAGTACCTCTTCACCTAGGGTTAGGCCCCTATAAAATTTTCCCATCTACTATGAGATATTAACTCATAGAGGAATCACTCAGATTATATTTATAGTTGTGTTGTTGAGTTTTCTTAGGAGCAGATTCCTTACCATAGCTAGAAGGCACAATCTTAAAACTGACTTCCTGGTCTTTTAGCTCGTATACTCTTTCTCACCTTCTTCCAAAATGTTTCCTAAGCATTTAGGGCAGCAGTTGTATTGTTAATGTATTGAGGCTGGTCAGTTTTTCTGTGTTTTGTCTCTTTGTCAATTTCTGTAATAGTTTATTTCTGCTTCAAAGGAAACTTCATAATTGCGGGACAATGTTTATGTCCATTTGATAGTATAAGGATAAGCATCTATCTGCATTGTGCTTAGGGACTATACTGGTTCAGGAATGTGGTGGTAGCAGATTCTTTTGTCAGATTTATAGCATCAATAGCCATGTATAATTATTTAGGTTTGCAGTTCCAGACAAGATTTTCCTGCTGTTGAGAGGCACTTAATTTCAATTAGATACCTTTTGGTTATGTCCAACTTAGAGGAGACAATTTTAACACATTCCTACCTGGCATATACCTTCAAAAAGTATAAGTAACTACAGTTTTTCCTATGTGGGTAATAACTATAAATTGGCTTCACTAAGCTATCACTTGATAGTTTAGAACTATGGACACTACTTACTAAATACTGAACTTAAAAGACTGACACTATGTGGCCTAATCTTTTTTTAAAAACATTATTAATTAGTATCTATGTCACTGAAGACAGGTCTTGAATGGTTGTGAAGAAGTCAGAGAATAATATGCGTGAATTGATTCTCCCCTACAACCATGTGGGTCCTGGAGATTGAACTCAGATCATCATCACTGGGCTCCGTGTCAAGTGCCATTACTTATTGATCCATCTTAATGGCCTGTAGTACAAATTCATAAGTACAAAACAGATATTTGACTGATAATTATGTGAGAGATGATTAATTATACCACACAAAAAAGTTATATTAAAGTCTGGTTGTAAGATTAACAAATGCCGCCCTCAGATTCAAGTATTTGAAAGCATGGTCCTCAGTTGGTAGCACAGTTGGAAACATTGTAGGCAGATACAGCCTTTCTCTAGGAAGTAGGTCACTAAGGTTAGGTTTGGTGAATTCATAGACTAGCTCTACTTCCAGTTTATTTTTTATTCTTCATGATTGTGTGGAAAATATGATCTCTTATGTTCTTGCTCCTCTGGTCTGCTGCCAAACCTCCCAATGAGAGTGAACTCTTTTTCCTCTAGATATGTAGGGCAAAGTAAACTCTATCTTTCTGAAGTTGTCTCAATCATGGTATTTTACCACGGTAGCAAAAAACATATACACATATATGTGATTTATTAAAAATATTTAGCATACTATAGTTTTCATGAATGATTCTAATTATTCATTCTGTAATATGACTTACTTGATCTATAATTCTGTGTTAAAACTGTTCAGAAACTATGAAGGACATGACAAGCATAAGATGTGAACCTTTTATGAATTAGAGGAGAAATAAATATTTTAATGTCTAATCAAAATACCTTAGGGTCTATAACAAAAGTACTAACATAACATAAAATACACCGTTAAACACATTTACATATCTAATATCTCTTAATGATGTACATATACTAAATCTTAACCAAACTTGGTTAGAATTCTGTATGGAAATCTATTTTTTCCTATTTCATGAATTATTTCAAAGGCAATAATTATCAGAAAGTGACTATGAAGCAGTGATAATAAACCAAGTTTATAAATAGTAGAAAATTTGTCCTCTGTTCAAAATTTTCTGCAGCTGTGCTTACCAATAGAAATTGAGTTATCAAATTCAACATATTCATTTAATGAAAATAAATCAAACTGTGCACTGTGAGATGCATATCTGATTTTAAAATTTATAATTAAAAAGTTAAAAGTCACTTATTTCAAAAATATTAAATCACATGATAACAAATAGGATAAGAATATGATATCTGTTGAGTCAAAATTGTACTTATTTGAAAATTACTGTTCTGTAAATATATATCCTGCTATACTGATAAATTAACAAAATGTGTTCTACTTCAATTAAAATATTTGAGTACATATAAACACATACAGCCTACAAACTGTCTGTTATATTTTCTTGACAGATATCCACATAGAACACTGTAAATAACATTTCTATAATTCTTATGGCTTTCCTAACTTAAAAAATATTAAGTCTTGCTTTGACTAATGATACTGCTATAATGCAAAATGCCTAAAATATTTTATATTTAAAAAGGCAGAAGAAAATTTTTGTTGCTAATTAATGATTAGTGGTATCAAGATCCTTCCATGTTAAATTCTTCTTATTAAAATATTTTCCTTTAGTTGTCTTGAGTTATCAAATTGAACATATTACTTTAATGAAAATAAATTAAATTGTGTATTGTGGTCATGGAGCTTTATTACAGAGATAGAAAAGCAACTAACACAAAGACAATTTACTTCCTATTTTAAGGTTAATGAATGCACCATCATAAATCCAATTTATTAAAAATCTAGCATACTTTCAGAAAGAAAGAGTAGTTGTAAGTAAATCCTTTGATTCTTTACAGTGATATTATAAACCTATAGCAACAATAAAATTTCCATTGTTTGTGTCTATGCTCTTAAAATGTCCCATTTTGGTATGATTTTACTCAATAAGACATACCATTAACTATATAGAATGTAAAGCAGGTTATGGGATGCTGTTGATATTTAAAGTTGAAACCAAACAAAAACACACAAATAATAACATGCTGTATGAAATAAGGATACTTACATAAAGACAAACATGCAAAAGACCTAATCAAAATGCTTGGTATATATAGAGAGTTCATAAAGTCCTGGATTATTAACGACAACAAACAAAAAACAAACTTTTATTATTCTTTCTGAGTAAAGAATTTTTTTCCTTAAGCATAAACTAAATTACAGAATTCAAATATATTTTGTAATTTGGGGAAGAGAACATACTGACAAAAATATCATTTTATTGAAGAAAGTATGGCAATTTTCATGGGTAGATAAACACAGGCTCATGAGAAGATTCCACATTCAACAATAGCAGATCTAGATAGGAAAACCTATTACCTTAAGAGTCAATACCAAAGAGCAAGCTTCGTGGGATACTTTGAAAGCATGACTACACATTATTTGATACTTTGACTATTAAGACATGAAGTGGAATTTTTCTCTTCTTCAGAAAATGCTAGCTTTATTTATTATCTCTATTTAAAAAGATATGATGTGACAAAGTATGAAAAGGTTACACAGTTTCCCCTGAGTGTTCTCTATTACTCTCATGATGCTTACAGTGAAAACTCAGGCCATATGAAGAGGCTATATGCATGTATTTTCACTTGACATCTTATGATAAATTCTTAGAATTAAAGCAAGAATGTGCTATCAGCCATGTGCAAATGTAATTTTCACAAGTGGCTCCATTTTCTTTGACTCTCAAACTGTATGAAATAAAAACAGCAAAAACTTTTAGCTGAGTATCATCAATATTTAGTAGAGTAATGAACATACTACTTTTCACTTCAGTGGTAATCACCGAATCTAGGGCCTTGCAATGTTCTTTAATAGTATATTAACTGAAATGTGTATTAAATAATAGAATATTGAACTGATTATACATTTCCAAAGGTAATAGTCTACTAAAGAAAAATGGGTAACACTCTGCTATCTTCATACACTCCAGGTACTAAAGTAACTATTAAATGTTCATTAGACACTTAAATTCAATTTAAGAATGATAGCATGTGACCACAAGAAATGTTGGTATGTTTTATATTGTATCTCATATATGTAGTAGGGAAATATTTAAATAATCTAAGAAATTAGAACCTAAAGAGTAAGAATTACCTTGCTTATTTCCATAACTATCTGAAAAAAAAGTATGACATGAGCATCTGGCATAAATATTCTAACTTTGAGAAAGGTGTAGCCTTGTATTAGACACACACACACACACACAAAAACATATGGTATTGAGCACTAAATTATTTCTAATTCGATGTAAACTTTTACTACATATTGTTTCAGAAAATAAGAAGAAGCACACACCTTTAATCCCAGCTCTTGGGAGGCAGAGGCAGGCAGATTTCTGAGTTTGAGGCCAGCCTGGTCTACAGAGTGAGTTCCAGGATAGCCAGGGCTACACAGAGAAACCCTGTCTTGAGAAAACCAAAAAAAAAAAATAAATAAATAAAAGAAAGAAAGAAAGAAAGAAAGAAAGAAAGAAAGAAAGAAAGAAAGAAAGAAAGAAAAGAAGAAGCTTGGGAATATATAGTCGTTGAGAGAAAAACCAACATATATTTAAAATATGACAGATTGTCTCCAAATATTTTTACATATACAATTGATAACTTATTTCTATGCCAGTGAAACAGGCCAATTGAAGACAGAGTAGATTATACTAAATGCAGGTTTATTGGGAAGCTGAGCCCTGGCAGAGGAATTCACCAACTCCAAGGAAGGAGGACAGGGAAGTCACTATGGCAAGGGATAGAACAGAGAGGGCAGAGTGTGTGTGTACAGAGAGCAAGAAGAAAGAGAGAGGTGGGGAGATTTGCAAAATAATTATATGGAGGGGGAGCTTCTGGGGGAAGGCCAGCCCAGTTCCTGGGCTAGAAAGTTCAAGGTTGGGGGCAGGGGGAGCCAAATAGGGACTGAGGGATGGTAGGAGAAGCAGAAGGCCTGATTTACTTTGATATGTAAAGCGTGCACCGTAGCCTCTTGTCCCAGAATCTGAAACCAAACAAAAATAAAATATGAAGCATAGACAATTACTAAACTTTAGGGTTCACTGATTATTTAAAAAAAAAAAAAAAATGCTTGTTTTTTTTCTCCAAACTCTTATACAACATTTAAAGTGTCACTTTCATAAAGACAAAATTTGCCTGTATTTTCATATTACTGCAACAACTCACAAAATTTAATAAGATTATTTCATTAAGGTGGTGTTAAATTATTGCATGGAATGGTGTCAAGAAAAGACAGCAGAACAATGTAATAGTTATTGATGTAGGTACCAGACCTTTTCTTAAGAAAATCTAAAAATTTACTTTAAAAAGTTAAAAAATGATATATAATTCATATTTTACAAATTTCCCTCCTGAAATACTTATTTGTTTTAAATCAGTTTCGTAGGTCAAAAACACTAAATAGAAGATAATTTTGTTGTACCAGGAAACATTCGTGAACTGGAAAATACCACTCAGGAGATGATATGATGAAATGGCACAAGGGTCTTTATTCACAAGCTCCAGCTTGGGATCAGCCCACTGCTGACATACAGGTCAATTTTGGTGGAGATGAGCCCAAAACACTCGTCAGGGCAATATTTTATAGAAAGTGGCAACTGAGGGGTGAGTGTTTCTAGCCTGGTAAGCATCTAATTGGTGTGTTACTGTGGTCTTTAGCATAATTTGCTAGTGCTGGGAGCTAAATCATAAATATAAATTCTGATTTCTTCCTAATTGGTGCTTGTTAGGCAGGGGTGGGCTTGTAACTTGGAGGTGTAGATCTGTTGGGGAAAATGACCTGGAGACTGGTGCTAGGCACAAGTTTGTTAGAGAAGATTAACCTGGACATTCAGGAAGTAGTTCAGCGTTAACATGGAAACTAATGCTGGGTACAGGCCTGTTAGTTAACCTTGGGTTGGTTCTCTAAAATAGAATCCGAACTTAAAATATTCGGTATCTCAATTCCTTCTGGTGATTAGTCCAAGGTAATACATTATATCATGAGTAATTTCAGAATATAAGTTTAAAATTGGTATGTGTAGTTTTAAAAACATGCTACTACCTTTGCCTGGAAGCTGCTATGGGAAACTACATAGGAAGCCCCTGGCTTCCTCTTGCTCCACCTAGCTTAGCACAGGGAACACTGACCTGCCTTCTCTTTCTTACCTGTCTTTGCTCCAGGGGTAGTCATGATAGCAGCCCACTCCCAAAACCCTAGAATGCATTGATGAAGGACACAAAGATTTATTATTTTAGAACATGCTGACTAGGCACAATTGTTGGTCACAGAAATCTCCTGCCTGGAAAGTCATGCCTTAACCAATTTTCACCTTTGTTTCTTCTCCTGCCCTAACTTAGTGGCTTACATCAGCTAGTCCCCTCCACACATCAACCTCCTTGGCCATCCTCCCGTAGTGGGGGCCACAGGTCCATTCTGCCCTGAGGCTTTCCATGATTGGAGTGTCCTCTTTCCTCCCAAGCATGGCAGAAAAGCCCCTATTTCCCTGGGTCTCCTTTTCCTCTTGCGATTTGTATCCTCCATCCAGCAGTTAACTCCCAGCATCCTTTACTGACAATTCAAGAACCAATTGGGGAACAAGACATGAGAGATAGAACCTCCCTCCCCTTACAGAAAACGATTTGTTGCTGTGAGAAACTGCTGTAGCAAAAGAAACTTCAGGAAGAAGGAGATTATCTAGCCTTGCAGTTCCAAGGTTCATAACGATAAGGAAGTCACGGCATCAGAAGTTTGAAGGCCCTGGTCATCTTCCATATTCAGTCAAGATTAAGAGAGCATTGAATTTTGTTGCTCAACTTACTATTTTCATTTTGTACAGTCTAATAACTCAATTCAGGAAACGGTGGTTCTAGCTTTTAGGATGGATCTTTGCCTACCTCCCCGACCCCAGGCTCAACTAACCTAATCAACATAATTCCTCTCTAGCATGTCTGGAATCTATGTAGTTTCCCACAGATGTGCCTAGAGGAAAAGACACTAACATACCCTCCTTGAGAAGAATGAATATGTTGTGAATGGTCTGGCTTCCTACACTGGTCTTTTTGAATATATAAGAAATCAAAAATACGTCAGAGTCTCACAGTTACATTTCATGCTTCCAGTCATTTGGCAATTATCACCACCTTCATTTTCATTTGCCTTATAAAGCTTAGATATCATTTTCCTACAAACAAAGAGATAAAGAAAAAAATAATTTGGTATAATTATCTATGTCTGTAGCAAGTCTCAGTTCTCAATACAAATTATTTTTTAGCGTTTTATTTATCAAAAACAATTCTTACATGCTTTAGAGAAATGTTTTTGATCATCTAATTATACTCAGTGAAGTGAATACAATGAAAGAATAAAGAATATCTTATTGTGAAGATTATGTTTGACATTGTTCTTGGTATATTCACAGTTTCTTTGAAGTCAGAGTTTGAATGTATATAGTAAGGCAAGTCAAGTTTTTCTGACCTTGTGGAGTTTATGGTCTATTAGACAAAACAAAAGACATACAAATAAACATCATA